>JAOEHY010025555.1:0-17343 GCA_025447955.1 Psilopsiagon aurifrons
TGGGAGGTGTCCCTGCCCATGGCAGGGGGGTTGGAACTGGATGATCTTAAGGTCCTTTCCAACCCCAACTATTCTATTATTCTATTATCAGTACAAATTATTACGTAGCATAGTACAACTTCAAAACACTGTATGCACACTGAAGCCACTAGCAATGTAAAGAGAAAACATTTTCACAGGATCACTGAATGGTTCGGGTTGGAAGGGACCTTCAAGATCATCTAGTTCCAGAGCCCCTGCCATAGGCAGGGATACCTCTGGTGCACCAGGTTGCCCAAAGCCCTTTACAAACTGTCCTTCAACACTTTCATTTTACCTTCTGCTCTCACAGAAACAGGAACTTCAGAAGATTTGTTTTTTGCCTGCCTCTCTGGTTATGGCAAGCATTTATAGTAAATCAGCATAAGCAATTCCTTTGCTCAAACAATAACAGAAGACAGATCTACACATTTTCAAAGTATACATGTAAAGTACTCAAGACACTAACATACACACCAACACAAAACAAGAGTGACCTTTTTTAAAGATCTAAAATAAATGGCATACCCTTTAGAGTCATTTGCTGCAATAGAGATTTTTGCAGAGTGCCATTCTCTCAGGTGTTTGAGGGCACCAACAGCAGGTAAGCAGTCTTTTAACTTGGGTCCATCTTGTTCAACAGCCTGCAGTATTACATCAACCATTGCTCTGCCTGTAAAAACAGTTACATATGAATCAATCTACCATTATTCACTAAATTATTCAGGCATTTAAAGCTACAAAAGTACATCACTGACTAAATGGGCTTAAAGATCAACTTCAAGCAACTTCAGCAAGATTTAAAACACTTTTCATGCATTTTTGCTCATCTCTTGCTGCTCCTCTTAGATTATCACAAATATTTTGCCGTTCACTCAGGTACAGAGGTACCTTTCTCCTCTCTCACTCAGCACTGAATTTCACAGATCAGAGTAGTCTCCAATACAACCACACTATGTCACTTTCCTCCTTTTAACACCTCTGAACTGCTATTTCACATTCTTTCTGCATTCAGTTCCTTTGCAGTCCCAAAGCAACTACTGCAACACTACGTAACCCCAACATGCAAGGTGAAATGCATCCCAAATTTATAAAATCTGAATGCAATAGTTCTGATCTATGTTTTCTCATGCTCCTTGGCTTCCACCTACAAGCAATTATCTGTCAAATCAGATGTAAGATGAATTTTAACAGCTTACAGTGGTTTCCCACATGAAGATACGTTACCTGTGATAAGATGATACCTCCCATTTTTTTCATAAAAACTTTCTACAGTTGCATGTTAAGTTTTGCATTGCTCATTGTCTATTAATACTTTGGGGCTATTTCAGATGAAAAAATTAGTTACACATCTTAAACAATTCAGCTTAAATTCTACTGACATACAGCCTTCCAAAGAAACAAGTACCAAACCACTCTGTAAGCTGATCTGCAATGCCAATCACACTCAAGTTCCTTAAACTACTTGCAACAGCAGCATATAAGTGAATTCAACTAACAAACCAACATCCATTGAATTCTTCCATTTGAATCCAATTTTACCAGCTGAAGTTTCAGAGTAATAACTAACAAGATAAAAAAACAATTTCATTTGAGATTAAGAGAGATTACCTGGGACAGGCAGTTTATCAGCTAAGTGATGCAGACTTTCTGCAGCTTCATCATAGATACTGAAAATGAAGAGCAACACGGTTGGAAACAAAACATAAACAAAGTCATTTAGAATCAAGAAGTTATAATCAATAACTACTACTTGATGTAAGTATCTTATATCATTAAAATCCTGCACAAACATACCTAAGCAATGAGATATACTTAATCTCCCCTTTGACTAAGGCAGAAGTAGGCTAAATGACTTCAAAACAATCTGCAGTAAAACTGGAAGCAAGATTCAAGATGGATTAGTAAGAAATTTCTTTGTCTATATACAACTGTCAGTTGTTACAAAACTGTCCATTTATTCTGTAAAAATTACCTGTAGCTAAAAAAAACAAAGCTATATTAAACAAAATAGAATTATTTTTAGTACCAGTGGGGATTGTTCATAGTTAACTCTTGCTTTAGTAATAACTTTCACTTATTAAAATTTCTTTATTCCCTTGGGTTATTTCTGTTAAGTATCAGATCTCTATACTTCCAATAAAAATAACAATACACATACTCAGTCATAGAGAGTGACTCTCTACTGTTATTGTCATCTTCCTCAAAATTTTGTATGGCTCCCAGGCATTCATCAGTACTTGTCTGGAGAGACTCTTCATTTTTCTGTGTGTCAGAATTTATTTCCTCCCAGTCAGAACTGCAGAACTTATCAAACAAAAAGAAGCATTTAAGCAAAAATAAGTACGAACATCACAATTTTAACTTGCACTAAAGACAGGCAGACAGCTGAGGAACTTATATTGTGGGGAAAAAAAAAGTTTTACCTGGTAGAAACCGCATATAACATGTCTTGCAAAATACCACTTTTTGACTCCTGGAACACCAACCACTGAACATGCTGCAAAGAGATAAAACAATTATTTAAAATAATAAATCCACCATAATTACTTCTACTATTACAATGAACATCTCTGTTGAAAGAATCTGCATAAGCAATTTAATGTGCTCAAGTTCCACTTTCCTTTAGCATCATAATTTCTAACCATAATCATATTAAGGTACAGGTAAGTGTCTTGGCAACTGTCTGTTTTTTATACTCTGACTGTTAGCAAGAAAGAAAATCTTTGAGCTCTTCTTCATTTTAGGCAATATGGCTCTCCATTTGCAGAGGTTGTATCATCTGTGAAGTAAATTTCAACTTTCATAAATGTGGTTTACACACTTCACAAAATGAGATGCTCTCTCAACTTTTCTATGCAATTAAAAGCACAGAGGCTGAAAACAGCTTAACGCTTAACATTCCCATCTTTATGAATTTTAACAGCTTACAGTGGTTTTCCCACTATACTGTATTTCTCCACTTATATATATAAACTATGAACAGCAATTATGTGTTAGCTGTGACAAGATGAGCTTTAACAGCTCATCTCTGAATATCCAAACCAATTAAAGAATTAAGCATTTTTTAGCAACAACAAAAAAACAAACCCAAACACCCAACCCCTAAAAGTACTAATGCACATCTTTAGAAATCTATTTGAGGATTATAAAATTATTTAACAAATATTCAAAGAAAAACGTTATGAATTGCTACTGAACAAATACTGCTTCCATTGAAAAAACTAGAAGCCATCACAGGAGCAATGAAGATAGTAAGGCCAGGCTGGATGGAGCTTGGAGCAACCTGGTCTAGTAGAAGGTGTCCCTGCCTATGGCAGGGGGGCTGGAACTGGATGATCTTTAAAGTCCCTTTCAACCTAAACCAGTCTGTGAGTCTGTGATCAAGCTGCCCGCTGAAATGAGAAACAAGCTCTTTCCTACTCTTCCTTGCTAATCTGGATTAAAATTTGTCAACCTTTCAAAACCTTTCTCTTTCACTTCTTGTGATCAATCTATCTAATTGCCTCCTAACACTAACACCTCACACTCTGAAACGACTTCAGTTGTCCACAGAAACAGCAGCAGCAGACGCAGTCTTACCCGCAAGTTCAGATACACTGCAAAAACTGGGTTTCCTTCAGTTTCTGATTTGTTTCAGCTAGATCATAAAATGTGCCCAAGCCAATTCCTTGACAACATTTGCCCTACTTTACTGTACATTACCTGGGAATGTGTTCACATCTCCATTTACAGATGAGTTACAGCTTTCTTTCAGGAACTGATAAACACTTGCAGCAGTCTGAGCTGAAAAAAAACCACCATTATAACTACTGAATTACAGTCTTGCTTTTCTTGCAAATGCAGTATACAGTTTAGTTCATTATTAGTAATTAAAAAAAAAAAAAAAAAAACAACAACAAATCAAACAAACAAGAAAGAAACCCCAAATCTGACAGATTTGTAGTTTAAAAAGGTGACTCTTGTTAAACTCGTTAAGGCAGCTCTCAGGAATGCCCCACAGTTACACAGCAGTGTCGCAATAAAACACCAAACCCCCTGAATTTCTGGGGGTTAAGTCCTTACATACTTTAAGGGGCATGTGCTAAGGAGGCAGGATCCAGGAAAGCCTGCACGAGCGCAGGAGCTGGAGCAGCCACCGTGAAGAACAGCCCTCCCCAGGCCAGCTCGCTGGGCCCGCGGCAGTGGTTCCCCACACGGCGCGGCCCCCTGCCCCGTCCCCCCGAGGCGGTACCTGCTCCGGGCCCGCTCGCCGCGGCTCCCTCGGCCCTGCGCTCCCCCCAGCTCAGCAGCAGGACGTAGTGGTCCATGGCTCGGCGGGGCAGGAACGGAGCCGCAGCCGGAGCCGCTCCGAACGGCCCGCGCTACCGCCCTTGCACCGCCCCTCGCAGAGCAACGCTTCCGCTTCCCGCCGGTCCGCCGGCCCCAGCGCTCCGCTTCTCGTCAGCCGCTGCGCCGGGCGGCTATGGCGAGTTACACCAAGGCGGCTCAGGTGAGCGCGGGGCGCGGCCCTCTTCGGGCCAGACCGTGCCGGGGTGGTCGCTGCTCCGAGGGTAGCCGCTATGGCTTGGAGAGCGGTGGTGAGGGATGAGGCAGGAGCCCGGGACGGAGGGGCGGAAGGTTCTTATGGGTGGCCGAGGGGGCGGCCGGGCTGTTTTCTTCCGCGTGCTGCTTAGCGGTGTTGGCCCTGAGGGGCGCGGTGAGCGTGTGGCCTGGCTGCGGGTATTGCTGCCGGCTGCAGGCAGCGGCCGCAGGTCGTGTTCATAAAGCGGCCTTTGCAGAAGTTGTGCCCTTCACTGAGAGGGAAGGAGGTGCCAGGCATTACATAGCCTGCTGCGAGTGCAGTTAGGGGATTTGCATTTAAGCAGAATCCTCAGAGCTAGTAACCTTACAGTGTTGTTGCCATCGCACACGTTGGAAGCGTGGACGGTAGTGGGTGTATGACAGTGTGTAGCATCGTTCTCCATCCATGAAAAGTTTATTTGGAGGGGTTGCTATTGAATATTAGTATTTTGGAGTGTGACTAAAACACTGATCTAGTTAGAGAAGTTAGACTTACGTGTAGAATTGTGTTTTTTTTAGTACGTTAAGCACTACCTCTTTTTCTCTAGCAATGGGCTACTTTTGCCAGAGCCTGGTATCTCCTTGATGCGAAGTTGCAGCCGCCAGGAAAAATAGCAGCTGAGACTGTAATCAGACTTGAAGGCAGGCATAAACCTATTTATCACGCACTAAGTGAGTATTACTGAGTAGTTAAAAGCAAATTTGCCTTCCTTCACTTGTGTCTTTCCTCTGATTTCAGCTTTAAAATCAAGTCTGATAAAGTTACATTTTGTAAATCATAAATGTGTTTGTTTTCCTTCTTATCTCTTATTACTCCTCTACAATCTTATGTCATTGTCTTTACCATGCGAAGTTCATTATGAATATATGGTTTATTTTAAGTAGCTGAATTACAGTGGGTTATGGTTTCATTTTTTTAAAAGCCTTGAAATGTTTCATTGCATTGATTTTAGGTATAAAGATTTAGTTTACAGTGCACACAATGAAACATTGGTATGATTCTGACTAGACCACAGTCTTGGAGTGGTTCTCCATTCTGAATAAAGTGTAGAGATGTTCTGTCTTCATGAGGCAAAAGGCACAAACTGAAATGCAGGAGGTTCTCTCTGAACATCAGGAAATGCGGGGTTTTTTTACTGTGAGGGTGGCTTGAAGTGATTGCCCAAGAGGTTGTGGAGTCTCCCTCCTTAGAGATATTCAAAAGTTGTCTCTGCTCAAGCAGAGGGGCTGGACAGCATGACTTCCAGAGGTCCCTTCCGACTTCACACATTCGGTGAGGATGAGGCTAGAACCTGTCTGATTCTTAAATGGGAGACTTAGTCATTGTTGACAGATATCTTCTTGATTACATAAAAAAAGTCATTTTACTTTTTGGCAGATAAGACAGTTCAGCAGTGAAGATGTACCTGTGATCTTGTTTGTTACTTGTAATACCATAGTGCCTGTCACACAGTGATAAGCATTTTATAGATAATAAAAAGCTCATTGATGGTACAGTGTTTCCTGTAATTCTCACACAATTTTTTCAAGAGTCTCTGCTGAAACATAAAGGAAACATTGCACTTTGTGCACTGTACGTACTGAAACCTGGTTTTCATAATAGAAAGTTGTACTGTTCTAAAGATGTTTTAAATACCATTCTGCTGTTGCAAATTATATCTTATCCACAAGATGTCACTGGAGACTAAGGCTGTCTGAAAAATAAAGCAGGCACTGACAGGAAATGTTTTCGGTTGTCCTGCGGGAAAGATCTTTGATACGTTTATGTCCCTGAAGTTATAAAATCCTGGAAAGTCATTTCAAGGATCACTTTAGTTCATCTGAAGTATTCTGTAAATCAGTACCAAAGGCATTACACCTGAGTTTGGCATCAATAGCCTACTACTAGAGACATTTGATATTCTCTAAGAGAGCAGAGTATGCATGAGTTTGTGGTTGATGTATTTAACACTTTTTTCTTTCTTTTTTAAGCTATCAGTAAATATTTTCATGTCTGTGAAATAGCAGTTCCTTAAACAGAGTAGTACAGTGTGGGGTAGTTGTTTTGGTTTGGTTTTAATTTGGTATCCAGATACCCTTCCATAAAATCATTATTTATATATTGTGTTGAAAAGTATCTGGAGTGGAATTTATGCTGTGGTTAGGGATGGAAAGAAATTTGACTTCTTGTATATTTATTTTCTGGTTTAGGGATAATCTTTTATTATTCCTCAGTCTCATATTTTTAAATGCTGTCAGGCCTTATGCCTTAAATAAGGGGATGCAAACTTGTTCAGGAGGTTTGAATCTGGATTCTTTTGGTTTCTTCTGCACCTTCAGTTTCTCTCAACCTTCATTCCTTTGCATCCTGTCTTTCTAAGCAGCTTCACAATAGAGAGTGAAAAATATCTGGCCAGATTTTTTTAAAATGGGGTGGTCTGGTTCTTTATGTTGGATTGTGAGCAGGTGTAGGTAAGCCACTTCTGTTGCTTGGGTCCTCAGAGGAAACTACTAGGCTAGGTGGAACTGTCCTGCAAACCCAGTCTGGCCCAGGTGTAACTTTGGGCCACAATGTTAGTCTATAATAGCTAGAAGCAGCCTCAAAGAGTTGTCTTCTAATGAAAGATTTAGCAAGTAGTTTGTCAGTCTTGTCAGCTAACAGCTGACAATATGTACATTTAATTACAATTTAGTCCTAATTAAAATGTAGGAGGAAAAATGCATGTACCTGAAGCATGTGTTTTTTCTGTACGATAGGAATTACTGAAGTTATAAACATATTTATGTGCTACTGTGTATATATCACACACTCAATAGTTACTTTGTTTGATTGCCCCTATGGTTCCCTTAATACTTTCCACTAACTTCTGCATTGTAGATGACTGTGGAGATCATGTTGTCATAATAAATACAAGACACATTGCCTTCTCTGGTAACAAATGGGAACAGAAAGTGTATTCATCACATACTGGGTAAGCTTCATAATCAATATTCAAATGAGCTAGTGGTTGATTTAATGTCATATTTTCTTAGTAGTTAAAGTCTTTTTTAGCATACTGGTTCAAAAGGGAATTCCTACTTACGTGTTTGGAGTCTTGTTTACTTGTGTTACCATGTTTAAAGTGATGCAAATCTTTTTCTTTCTTTCTTTGCCCCCCACCTAGTGGAAATAATTGTTAGGGGAAATAATCCAAAGTAGTCGGAGCAATTGAGTAAGTGATCAGATTTGGTGAGCTAGGTTGTTTTGTGTGAAGCCATGAACCCAATGATGGAATGATGGGGATTATTCTGTATATTAAGCAGTAGAAGACTTTCCTATTGACACCTTACATCGAAGGTATATGCTGTTGCCAACTTGAATTACTTTATCCTGTGAGTACCTATTTAGCTAGGAGTAAATACCAAGTTTGATTACTGAATCAGAGGAAAAAAAAAATTGACAAAACTAGTAAGAAATGCTCTCAAGATGTACTGATATATGTGTATTATGTATGTATACAGTAGTGTACAGTATATTTTTCTGGGAGGCATAACTTGGTTACAGATGGAAGTGCAATAACCCATTGCAGACAGTATGGCAGCAATCAGTTTGATGCTCACAGTGGCAACTCCATAAGAATCTGTAAGTCAAATGTATGCAGCCATGGGATGAATAAATCACATTGAGAAAGCTAATTTTGCTAGTGCTAATGCTTCAGTCCTGAAATTCCTTGCTGAGTTCTTATTCAGTTGATGGAAATTAATACACTTTTTTTGTTCCTCTCCCACCCTTATGACTTCTTAAAAACTTTCACTAAAAGCTTCTATGTAAGTTAAAGCACTTTGTGTAAGTGCGTAAGTTGTTTTTGAGTAAGTGAAAAGAATTGTACAATTAAAACAAATCATAGAATAGTTAGAGTTGGAAAAGACCTTAAGATCACCCCTCTGCCATGAGCAGGGACACCTCCCACTAAACCATGCCACCCAAGGCTCTGTCCAACCTGGCCTTGAACACTGCCAGCGATGGAGCATTCACAACTTCCCCGGGCAGCCCATTTCAGTGCCTCACCACCCTTACAGTAAAGAATTTCTTCCTCATATCCAGTCTGTGCAGTTTCCAAAGATGGCAGGATCTAATAGTGTTGGGTTTATTTTCATTTCGCTCAGGTTGATACCTAATAATGTAATTAAATCAAAATGAAACCCAGCTTTGCTTGACATTTGTGTCATTTCTTGCCCCATTGTATCATTAATTTAAAGTATATGCATAAGTGTGACTTAGTGCAACTTCACCATATCTCATAGACTTCAAAAAGATGGATGCATTGTAGTAAAAGTCAAATTTTATTACTGTAGACATGCCAAGTCATGCTAAAATTTATTTAAAATAGTAAGAAAATAATAAATACTGTTCACAATGGTTGCTTAGTATGTCAGCCACAGACTGGTTGCGAGTCTTGATCATCTTGAAATACTTCCAGGTTATACATACTTTACTCCCACTGTATTCTGTAACTATGATGATGTACTTCATAAGCAGTTTTAAAAACATATCCATCTGCTTGTGAAACACAGACATTTTAATAATCCAACTGAGTAAGTAAGAAAGTATAAATGTTGTTAAGCTTGAATATTTGATAGGATAGAATCTTTCTACTAAAATGTAGTGAGGACAACTTCATTTTTTAAAGGCTTGCAATACCATTACACTGTTGTTCAAGTTATAGTGATATTTGTGTTAACAATGTGCTTGAGCATATAACTTTTAGCTTTTATGTTTGTTCTGGTTTTATAGCTATCCCGGTGGTTTCAAACAAGTGACAGCAACTCAACTCCATTTGAAGGATCCAACTGCTGTAAGTGATTCCCCTTCTTCCCTTTGACTTGCAAAGCTGTTTTGTTTTCATTTAATCAGTTGCTCTAAGCAAAAGTTATTGCTCATCTTTTAGCATGTCTAAAGCTAAATCACATTTTGCTAACAGCTCTTAGAAGCTTGGCTTGTAATAGTGTTTTTGTAAACAGCATGTTTTGGGGGTTAGACTGTAGGTTGTGCATTTTTGTGATTCTTCCACGATGTCCAGATAAGCAAATCAAGTTCATTTGCTTCACTCATTTTTGACTGATTCACTTGCTTTTAGTTTCAGGGGTCTGACCTTTCTCACAAGCCAACCGCCTGAAGATAAACTTAGCTAAGTTGTACTTCAGCTTATTGACCCTACTACTTTTTTAAGAGCCAGCAAGAAAAATGCTGATCTTGAAAGTGTTAGAAAGTACAACTGCCTCTTCCAGTAAAATTCAATTGTAGGGTTTGTTAAATGATTATTTTATAAAAAGTATCTTTTCTTTCATGCTGTGTTTATGTTCTGTGAAAGAATTGGAAATGGTGATTACATTGAAATTAAGCCTCTTTGCTAAATGTGTGTATTAGACTCTTGTAAATTCTGAACATCAGTGTTGATGTGTTTGTTACTGATCAACAAAACAGGGTGTTAGATACAAACATTTTGGGATGTTGACTTATACAGTTAGGAAATTTTAGTAGGAGTTTGAGTGGTCAGCATTGGAGGAATGAATTCTCTAAATACTGGTGTTTCAGAACATGGTATGAGGCCCACAGAAAATAATAGATATTTATGTTTTATTTTAGACTCTGAAAGGGTTTGGCTTAGGTCACCTTATATGTAAAATAGAAAAATGCTTCTTCTTTCTCATAGGAAAAAAAAAAAATTTGCTGTAAAATTCGTGGGGTTTGGCAATGATTCTCTTTTTTTTTTTTTTTGCATCTATGATGTACAACCTCTGGTTTGTCCCAAGACTCTCTTATACAAGACATTGTACTCAGTAAAAACCAGGCTGCCATATGAATTTGTCTGGTTTGCATTTTTGTGCAAATTCCTTATTTAAAGTGAAATGAAATCCCACAGTTCATTATTATTGTCTATATAGGATTTTTTGAAATTTAAATGCTTTTGAGAACTGGCTCTAAGATAGTTGATATTTTCACGTCTAAAATGGATTTGTCGACCTTTTTCATTTGAGCTTCAGGCCGGCACTGTGCACTGGGAGGCAGTATAGGACAACTTGTTTGTTAACGCCTGAGTCTTGGATGTTTTATAAATTGCCTTCTGGCATTCATTCTGAAATACCTCTTTGCTTGCCAGACTCATAGATGAATATCTGTGCAGAGGAGGGTTATATGCGTTGCCAATAACTAGAGCGTGTTGGACAGAGGCTCAGCAAATGGTGATGTGGCTCAAGGCTTGATCTGATTTAGGAAGAGAAAATTCTTTTTAACGTAATTGTGAAGATCTCTCAAGCAGTTAACTCTTTCATTCTATTCAAGTGAAGCATTCAGATGTCCCTTTCCTAAAGATCTCTCATATGTATTCTTGTCATATTAATAGGAGTGGATGGCAATTATTCATGATATATTCTGTATGTGTGGCTGTGTAGGTTTTGACTTGCAAGTGGTTTTAGGGTAAGAAATACTTACTTACCTTGCGATTTTTTTTGGCATGAAATACACTGGTATATAACAAAGATGGAAATTATGATGGTGTTTTATTAATATGTTTTGTATTTAGAACTAGCTATTAAAACCTGAAAAAGGATTACTGTAAAGAGAACAATGTATAGCCTAAATAACATTTTGATCTTCAAAATACGAGCTTAGTGACACATAGTTACTGTGGAGATTTTGATAAATCACTATCTTGAATTAAAGAGACCTTTTTTAATCATGTTAAATTCTTGTGAAGCCAGTGGAAATGGGTAGATTGTAGGAAGTAGACTGTATTTTTCTGTGGAGTCAAAGTCTTCATTCTGTAAAGCCTTGTTTTTATCCTGGAGGCTACTACTTTTTCTCTGCCCTTGGTCCCATTGTCTCCTGCTAGTTCATCCCAGTTGTGCTTCATTAAGTGAGTCATTATTTTTGGAAATAGTGCTGTTACAGAAATTAATGCATTAAATTAATGGAAGAGATTACTTCCAAGGAAAAGGATGTTGACATAACACCTTGTAAACCTGCATGGTGTTACATAGAGGTTTAGCAATGGGTGTGATATTTTCAGTTTGTGTAAGCGGTAGGTTAAAGCTTGTGTGATTCCGTGAGTGTGTGTGTATATAATAGGACTGTAGTACTGCTTAGCGCTGTTTTTACTTACATGTTTAACTTCAAACATACAAATTCCCCATGATAAGTAATTTTCCATTACAGTTTAAACATTGTTTCTAGTATACTGAGGGACTGGATTTAAGAAAAACTGGTACACAGCTAATAGCTAATTAAAAAGTTTATAATGAGTAATTTGACGCAAAGTGATATGATTTATGCTTACACTGGGGACTGAAATTCGTAAGTATGTTTGTCATAATTTAGACACATTTACTGCACTATCATCCTCTATCATTTCTAGTTCCTTCGTAAGGTACCAAGATAAGGATGGATAATCTGATATTCTCACTTAAAGAGGTGGACATCACTATAGCTGTCTTCCCAACTTTGGACCTTTCCTATTTCTTGTGGGCAGTAGTTAGTGCTTTAGAAGGATTTGTGCTGAATTTTGACTATGCACATGCATTTTTCATAGGACCATAGCATAATTCAGGATAGAGAGAACCTTGGGAGATCTCTAGTCTAACCTCCTACTCAAAGCAGTGTCAGCTATTAATTAGGTCAGATGAGGCTGCAGGGAGCTTATCCATACTGGTCTTGAGAGGCTCTTATGGCAGCCATTTCCAGACCATGACTTTTTTTGTTGAAACACAAAAACTCAGTGTCTATTCTAAGTGTTTAATCTCAGATACATAATTTTGCGTCTGAGATTCACAAAGCATTAACTGTATTTTTTCTACTTCCAGGTATCTTTTAAGTTAATATGAGGCAATGAATACAGAAGGAGGTCTGCATATTTGATATTTTGTATAAAACTTAGTTCTGTGTTCATTCTGCCAAGTTTTTCAGCACTTAAAGAACAAATATTTTATGGAAGAGTTGAAATTACAAAAATTAAAAAGATACCAAAAGTAAATAGTGTGCATATTCTTACCTTTAGTGCTTCTGAGTGCCTTTGGGAGGCATGGGAGAAGAGTGTCTGTGAGTCTGTAGTATTTTCAGTGTCTGTTGTTGTATTTTCAGTTGTCTGCTCTTCTGGAGAATAGCAGAGAATAGCTCTTGTCTATTGAACTTGGCCAGGCTACTTTAGGAAGTGTTCATTGAATTAAAAAAAAAACAAAACATCTTCACTTTTCAGCCTTTTTGTGTCTCTTAGATTTAGTGTAAATTCTTGTACCATCTGTGGACAAGAGTATTTAATATCTTCTTTAGGTGCAGCATGGATTTATTGCTGTAGTTCAAAACACCCTCTCTGTTCTTCAGGTTAATACAATGCTAATACTCTGTATGATATTACTGTTCCCTTAGGATACCTATTAGCAGAGAATAGTAATTTCCATTGTAGGTTGCTAAGAAAAATCTGTTGGAAAGGTTTGGTGTGTTTTCTTTGACGAGATAGCCTTTTGAAAAGAAAGGGAGCAGGTAAACCTTTTCTTTGAGATGAAGTGTTTGGAATGCATAAAAGTTTGGGGATTTCTTGTTTGTTTTTAATGAAATTTGCAGCAGTCTTGTTTAGCTGGAAAAATGCTGATAGGCCTGAGGCCAACACTTTCAAAACTGGGCTTCAAAGCACTAGATACAGACTAGAAGATCCACTTTTAAACCTCACAGATGTGAGAGGGAGCAAAAGTTACTTGGAAGAATCTTTCTGGAAAAATCTTATCGCTTCTAATTAAAATCCCTGCAAAAGATGTTGACAGATCCCATCTGTAGAAACAGGTAGAAATACTGTTAGGACAACGTTTTAGGACAATCAAGTTTTTACTCTATTTCTAATTTTAGAAGTCAGCAAAACTTGGCTTAGTTTTCCTTTTTAGGGGGTGGGAGAGAGTTTCTGCTGCTGGTGTCCCCCCCGGCAAAGGGAAAAAAAAGGAGGACATCATGTTTGGCTAATACCAAGTGCTCAGTGAGAGGATTGACCTTTGCAGTATTCAGAGGCTGTATTGCCTCTGACAAAGAAATAATGGGCAATAATTGTTCAGTATGAATGGTACCTGCTAGGGAAGATTATTAAGCCAGGCAGGCTAGCTCTGTGGAAATGTGCAGTGAGGAAGCCTTCGGGGGTGTCAGGGTTCTGGTTTGTTCTGCTGCTGGCACTGATACTAAGGGGCTTAAAGTGTTCCAAGTCTCCTTTTGAATGCTCTTTAGCAACTGCTTGCGGGTATAGACTTGCCATTATATCTGCATAATAATGATCTTTTGAAGAAAAGCTCAGACAGAAAACACAGTTAAATCTTGCTGTTGATATTTAAAAGTCTATTTTCTTCACATCAGTAAGGGATGGTTGATACAATAATATGTACACGCTAAAAGACAGTTGCTGAAACACCAGATAAAATAGCTTTTTCTTCTATTACTATGGAGAAAGATTTTTAATTAAGTAGAGCAAAACTTCAAAGTATGGATTAGTAGGCACACAGAAGTTAGCATGGCATAGGACGAAGAATACTGTAATGGAACCTGTTATCATAAAACCTCCACATGCTCTAAATAAGTCTTAGATCTGGCTTGGTCTTTTGCTGTGGAGCAGACAAGAATGCTTCTTTGTTTAAAAAAAGTCTTAATCCGTTTCTTATTTGAATTTGCAAGGCAAATTATTATATTAATTTAAGAACACAAAAAACTTCTAAGCTTAACTGCTGAACAGTAGTGGAAAGCAAAATAGCATGCAATGGAAACTTAATTTGTCTGTGACCAGATAATTCTTATGGAAGTACTACGTAAATTCGCTATTGCTGTACTACTTGTACAACTGTCGGAGGTAGAAAGGTGAGGTCCTTTGCATGCTTTTGTAACCTATGGTGGAAAGAACAGTATTGTGTACAGAACAGAAACCCAAGAACTGATAGAAGAAAGATGTCATATCATCCTGTATCACCGAGTAAGTGGTGTATCTCCTGAAATTCTTCTAGGGTTTGTTTTTTATGCCCTGTAATTAATCATTTTGTTTTCTCTGGAACACTGTGTCCTTCCCATGTTCTAAAGATGCTTCCTGGTGATTGTTGGACTTCATTCAGCTACTAGGGTAGATTTTCCTCTGGAAATCCAGCCAATTATTTTGTGTTTCTCAGGACTAGGAGTGGTATTGCTATGTTGATTTCCTTCTTTAAAGTATGTTATATCTGGCAAAGAATCTTTCTTAGAACTTGCATCAGGCATAGTCTGCAACTTGCACATGAGCCAAAGCCTATCACAAAACTAGAAATGTTCAAGCCTCACACAGTGTTTCAAATAAATGTATTTTTAATTTATTTGTACTCATAAAATGTTAGACCATGTAGTACAGGACTGAAAGGGCAAGAGTTTTACTGGAGCTGCCTTCAGATTCCTTTTCTCCTAATTATCCCTTTACAGAGAAACTCAAAACCTAATGTAATATAACTGTGATTAAGAGCGTGTCTATGCTGTAAGTATATAAGTTAGCCAGCTTGCAATATTCAAGGTGACAATTGTAACTAAAGCTATAGGAATTTGTAGTTAAAAAGAAATTGGGACAAATGGCATTCCAGTACTTTAAAAATCCCTAAATATTACTGTGATGGTGGCTGTATACATCTGATGGTGGATGTATTTTCTTGATGGTCAAAGTATCATGGCCTTTAAGAGCAAGTATTTTTGAGGATATGATGGAATTTTTCAGGTTGCCAGTACTAAAGGTAAAGGGGAGATGAGGCAGTTGGAATCCATGAAGACCTAGATAAACCATTTAACTGTACTACTTAGTTTTAAACTGATACTGAGGCTGCAGAGACCTGTATGTAGGGAGACCTCTTTGCCAGTATGAAATTCCACAGATATCAGCTGGGGTTTATACCTTTCATGTAAAACTATGCTTTACTATTTTAGTAGTTCAAAGTAAACATAATCACATAGAAAACAGTGAGAGTTGTCTTTTATTACAAACATGTAGAAAGTTGTTAATTACTTAAACACGTTTGGATGTGTGCTTTCAGGGAGCATTGAAGCTGGGTTTGGGTTTTGCTTGAGCTCAGTAGCAAACTTATTTTTGCAGTTCCATACCTTTCTAATTTGGGGCTGGTGTATTTTTAGTAAAACTTGAGCATATTCAGGTAACAGGAGATCCCTTACTTAACACCCTGTAAATACTGCTGCTTCAAACCACCTTTTCTGGTGCACAATGTTAAGTTGCAAAAGCAGTCCTTATGACTTCAGTTAAGCCTATACTTTACTAACTTCTTTGACTTGTCATCACACCAATTAGAGTGAGGTTCTGGCTCTAGGCAGAATTTGGGGCAAGGAACTGGATGTAAACTTGGTCTTTCCAGGGGCTGAGTTTGGATTCGTTTTGGCTTGTAGAAGTTTTTGAGGCAGAAATTACAATGAAGGAAGTTAGAGGCTTTTCAGCAGTACCTTCTCTGTCCCAGCTCCCTGTATGGCCTTCTGTTCTGTAGATGGACTAACAACCTTGCGATAAATAATAATACAGGTATAGACAGTACAGCCTTTTGAGTCTGCACTGCAGCTTGCTTAGTAATACATTTGCCTGGCTTTTTACAAATCTCAAGTAATAGTTTATCACCACCTCTGTGCCCTTTTTATTGTTCGTTTGTTTCTTTCTTTCTTTCTTTTAATTTTTCTCTCTTTTTCTTCTTGACCAAGATGAATGAGCTTGAGGAGTGGGAGGTAGGCATCTGCCTTTCAGCTGTTCCAGCAAGGAAATTATGATCACTTGCAGAAGCCTAGGCTTTGTTCCCTCTTTGTCTCTGCTATGAATTGCTGGGGCAGGGAGCATGCATGCTCAAACCCAGTATTGCTCCTCTTGTTTTCTACATATAGATGGCCATATTTTCAAGCAGCTCAGCCTTAAAGACTCTGTCATACCACAAAAACACATAATTAAAAAAATAGCTGTTTGAAATGTCTAGTTAGTAAGTTACCAGTTTGTTTCATCTGAGAGTTCATTCAATTGCATTGAAGCTCTAGGATGGAAGAGACTGTAACAATGAAATCCAGTTTCCTGTTCTGGATCAGGTAAGGATTTAATATCTTCAGCAGTGACATAGAAAGTGGGATCAAATGCACCCTCAGCAAGATGGTGAATAACACCAAGTTGAGTGATGCAGTTGATTCACTAGAGGGATGGAATGCCATCCAGAGGGACCATGACAGGCTTGAGAGCTGGGCTCATGCAAACCTTGTGAATTTCAGCAAGGCCAAGAGCAAGGTCCTGCACCTGAGTCTGGGCAATCCCCAGTATCAGTACAGGCTGGGGAATTAAGGGATTGGGAGCAACCCTGTGGAGAAGACTGGGGGAAATTGGTGGAGTGTGCACTCACAACCCAGAAACCAATCAGAGGAAAGCCGTGAAAATAATCAGAGGGATGGAGCGCCTCTCGCATTAGGAAAGGCTGAGAGAGTTGAAGTTGCTCAGCCTGGAGAAGAGAATATTCTGGGGACACCTTTTTATGGCCTTTCAATATGTAAAGGGGACTTCGCAAGAAAGATAGACAAACACTTTTTTTTTTCTAAGACCTATAGTGACAGAACAAGGGGGAATGGTTTTTACCTGAAAAAGGGTAGATTTAGAATAGATGTTAGGAAGAAATTATTTTCTGTGAATGTGGCGAGACATAGGAATGGGTTGTCCTGTGAAGCACCTCCTGTATGAAGATAGGCTGAGAAAGTTGGGGCTGTTGAGCCTGGAGAAGAGAAGGCTGCGTGGAGACCTC
>JAOEHY010025559.1:1207-30975 GCA_025447955.1 Psilopsiagon aurifrons
CTGGTTCAGTGTTTTGGGTTCCCCCCCCCCCCCCTTTTTTTCTTTTTAAAGAAGCTTTTGGAAAGATTAGGTGTTGAAGCAGCGACGTGAGAGAACACTGAAAATATGTAGAGAGATCAAAGTTTAAGTACCGTTTTACTGCACAGCTAAAGTATCCATCCTATTGCCATCTTCTCCCACTTTGAGAATGGGTCTGAATACTGGAAAAATGCTAAGCAGGGTGACGCTTTCCTCAATAAATACTGACTATCCCATCCATTCCGTATTCATGCAGTTTGTACGAAGTAGCAGAGCTGGGTTTCTGCAAAGTGGCAATAAAAAGACGAACCCACTGAACGTATTCATGAGACTGCTTTACGCTTCTGCTGTAATCCCAGGGCGGCCTTTCTCCCCTTTGGCTGTGGGGCAGGCAGCCTCGCGGAAGGATAAGGATGTGCCTTCGTGATGCGTCCGGCGGCAGCCAGCAGAGGGCAGCTGCGGGCCGGGCAGCGCGGGAACAACGGGGACCCCGCGCCGCCACGCGCCCCCCGCGCCCCGCCGTTTCCCGCGGTTCCTCCTCGGGCCCGTACCCATCACTTTCGGCCTAAGCCGGGAGCCGAGACAGAGACCCCTCCGTGCTCTACCAAAAGCAGCGGTAGCGTATGTCAGGGTGTATTTTTAGCGCCTCACTTTTCAGCCGTACGCTTTTCCCAGAGTGTAACTAATCGGTTCTTTACTTATAGAATATGATAGGTGTTCATTACTGATAATTAGAGTGTTTGGAATCAATTTATGCTTGTTTTCCGAATCAGTCCTCCAAGCGCTGGAGTGAAAATAATTGCTGAAAACAAAAGTCGTTAGCTCAAAGCGTTGGGAGTGATTTGGATGAAGAAACAAAAAATGTGAAGGATTTGGGGGGAAAAAGATAGTGCAACTGACCTACCTTCTAAAGTAACAGATGTAGCTGATACTGCTGAGGATCAGGTTTTATTTGGCTTCATTTGTTGAGAAGCGTGCACACGTAGTTGTATAAAAGATGAATCGAATCTTGTCGAGCCGACCTTGCTGCCGTGGCTCAGCACATTATTGTTCCAGCTTGTTGAGCCTCACAGAGCAGGAAGGGGATAGAGGAAAGGATTTGAATAACACTGTGCTTCAGAAAGAGATTCATAATTTTAGTATAATCAGCATGTTGGGCTGCCTTGTAGTGACAGGTTGAGTTTATTTCTGAGAGAATATTCTGTGAAATAGGCCATTAAAACTGGAAAGCCCTATATAGGGAATGGCTGTGTAGTTTCCGTAGGACTTGTGATCCTATATCTTTCTAGCCTCCTCTTATTTTTGGATGCTGCCTGGATGCTGTGGGTGCAGTAATTGTCACATGTTAATTCAGTGCAAACTAATGATTCAAAGACAGGTTTTGAGGGTTTCTGTGTTACACATAAACCCGACAGTTGATTATGTTTAAGCAGTTGTAGCATAGCGCAAACTTGTCTTTCAGAGTTATGTGGAAAAAGCAGATGTTTCTAAAATGCCACTAAAACTGGCTATATTTTGGTTTCCTCAATTGATGTAGTGCAATTGACTTGAGTATCACCAACTTTTCACCCTCCAAATTTATGATGGTCTGTAAAAGATAAAGGCAATTTAAATGTTATTGCTGTCTATACACAGTTATTTTCTTCAGCAGGGTTTGGAAATTTGTGAGAAATAGTCAATTGTTTGACATTCTATGTTGTTTGTTCAGCAGCCTTTTGTATTTCAAGCATATCTTTTAATACTGAACCTTACCAAGAAGGGCACTACTTCCCACATAGTGCTACATGGACTGGATGAACTGTCATATCATTTATTGATTCCATAACCAGTTATCTCACTGAGATGTCTTTTATAAAAACTGCTGATAGTGATTTGGGAGGAGGGAGAGAGGGAAAAAAAAATAAGGCAGTTTTACCTAGGAGTGTAGTATCTGAAATACTGGAAACCATCATGTCTGTGCAGAGATGCAGTTATTTATCATTCCTCTATCTTAAACATATACCATGCATTGGGGTTTTTTTTTGGTGCTTATAACATGTTTTTTTGGTTTTTTTTTTTTTTTTTTTTTTTTTTTTTTTAACAATTCAGTAGTAGCATGTATTACAACAGATTTTGAATTTACGTCATCAACTGACTCAGAATGGATTTCATCTCATCAACATAAGGTTGAATCCAGCAATCAGTGCATTTGATTTTACTATAGTAATTACTAAAACATCTTCATGTCTTGATATACCGGCTGTTTCAGGAGAGCTATTAAGAGCATTGAACTCAGGAGTAGTTGAGTAAACTTCTGTAATAGTGAGGGGTGGTGAGCTGAGTTTTTCTGTTTTGATAGTTTCTTCTTCCTCCCCCCCCAACTCCTGCTGACAATGCATGATTGGTTTATGCTTTGAAGCATGAATGTATTTATCCTTTTTGAGACCTAATGGTGCTGGTTAAAGATGTTGCTACCCCGTCTGCTCGTTCCCAGTTCTGCCTGGTGGGATAGTTCATACAAATTCCTCCCCGTTTACTGCAGAAAAGACGGTTTCGTCAGTGAGAGCCCATCAGTATGAAGAGCTTAATCTGGCTGAATTCGCTGAGTCGAAGTTTTACTGTTTATACCATAACTAATTAATTTAATTTATGGCCTTTGTAAATGACTTGCAAAGACGTTGTTCCCCATATAAAATTGCTTAGTTACATTTCACATTATTACACAGTGATTTGTGATTTTGGGGTTATTGAGTGGTGCTGATCTTCTATGAGAGAAATAGTTTTCACATAAGCCATTGCTGGTCTCACAATAAATACAGATCTTCAGTAAAAGATCTTCAAAAGCAGATTTTCAAATGTACTTAGGAAATTTCTGGCTCAGTTGAGGACACCTTAACAGCTCTCTCCCTGCAAAGCTCTGCTGACTTGTTCCATCTAATAATTTTTGTTTAATACTGTGCTGATTTCCTCTGAGCTGTAAAGGCTGAGTTATATAGGGGTTAATCACGGCATAAGGATTTTCATTTTGTAGGTTGTACCCTTTGTGTGTTTGTGTACATATCAGTGATTTACTATTGCTTTTTGAATGCTATCAGTATCCTCCACTTCCCTCTTGTATTTGTCCTCTTTTTCAGGAAACGGTTCCAGAAGCAATTCATAAGGTTAAAGATTTAGACCATTATGTTTCCCATCTTCTTGGATTGCCCTTCTTTTGTCGTGATTAAATGTTGTACCTTATTTCTATGGGCTAATTTTACTCAAGGCAGACATTAAATCTTGAGAAATCTCTTGCAGCTGTTTTAGGGTCCAGATGCAAAAGAAAACATGTTTCTGTTGCATTTATGAATAACTGAGTTCCTTAGGGCACCTGAAATGCTTGGAAGAGGCTCTGATTTTGCTTCTGTAGGGCCAAAACATCTAGAGAGCAGAGGGGAATGTGTGCTGGTAGTATAGTCCATGCGTCCTCTTGTAACAGAAATTAAAGTGGCCCAAAACTACATTAAGAGTGGAACAACAGAATCTTATTTCGGCTGGTTTCCCCTTTCCCCATTCAACAATTTTATTAGCATCTCTACATCTGATGACATATCTTGATACGTGGAGATTGGAACTGAATTACTGGCCTTTGTCACCACACTACTAGCAGTGTCTTCTCTGAGAACAGACTATTAGTTGTCATGTTGTTGCAGCTATGATGATGAGTCATGGAGATATAAGGAAGTAATGCTTGTAGATAAAACTATACCTTTGGAAGAGGCTGACATATTTTCCATCTCAGTCACTTCCCCTGAGCCTGAGAGGAGAGCTTCCTCACTCTTCCAATAGTGTCATCTAGGCTAGTAAAAGGTATCACCTCTTTTTGCAGGTTGTTTTTCCTCCATAATGGGTTTGGATTTTTCAGCATCTCCCTCTTATCCCTTCAGCATTCACTCCTTTCCTGATAGAATTTGAGATATCTTAGAAGTTTACTTTAAAGTTGAACATAGGCTGAATGAATTACTCTGAGAATATTAATACATGCCTTCTTACCTCACGACAGACACCTCATGGTGCAACCAGAGTTGCTGTACACAGAATATTGCCCTAAGTGTTGGTATAAACTCCCATGTTTCAGAACAGCAGCAGACTTTGTCATGGGCAGATCTTTTCTTTTCTTTTTGCTTTTCAAGTAAAGGAAAGTTGAGCTTATTAGTACTATGTTACATGTTGATGACAATTAATGAAATCCATTGTCCTAAATCCATGAAGTGCTGCAATTATTTAATTTGTTTTGCTTTAAAATAAAATCAAGTAGTATTTTGTTTCACTTGAAGCACTTATTGTATGCTTTTGAAAATGTAAATATGGTGATCATCAGATAAATTTTCTGTTTATAGCAAACACTATGCATTGCTATTGTAAAAAGTATTGCCTTTTCATTTTGTTTTTTTCAGATGTGCTTGCCAAATGAATGAGTGTATTTCTGACATTGTTTAGCCTGTGCTGGCTCAGAGAGATACTCCTTTTCCAGTATTAATAGCACCTAACACTGTTCATTTTTCTGGCATATACTAGAGAGCATGCAGAGCAAGCTGAATTCCTGGGGAGGAACATTGTCTTAAACATTTGCTTTATCTGTTCATTCCAGTAGATGGCTACAGTTCACTACCAAATTGTGGCTATAATAGATTTTTTACAGTAAGTAAATCAGAAGATGAAGGTTGAATTACTATAAATGAGTTGACCTGTACATTTTTCTTATTTCGTGTGCTTAGTCATGCACTATTCACTGTTTTTCTATGCACACCTTTTTTTAAACTCCAGAAAAATATTATAATACTTCTTTTTTTCCCCATTAGTCAAGGTTTCATAATATAAATGACTCTTGTATCTGTTGCGGATTTCCAGTATTTCTAATTGTGCAAACATTGAAGGAACTAAATTGCTGAAAAGCTGTATGTTAGATTTGTAAAAGTGGGCACTTCCAGAGTGTCAACAATCTTTTTGTTTTGTTCCTGGGTTTAGGCATTTTAAGTGGAAACTGGTTGTTTATCTCTTGCTTTTACCAAGTTGACTTTAGCTTTTATAGAAGCAGATGTTTTCTAGTAAGGCTTTTCATTGTTAAGCATGAAGCGGTGACTTTAACACATACAAAAGTATGTTTACCCGAGCATTGCATCTGTGCTGTGCTTTGCAAGGTTTCGTTACTCTCAGTTCCCATCCAGGTCTTTCTTTTTTAAAACCTAATTTGCATACAACTAAGTTGATGCAAAGGAATTTCTTCTAAGTCCCTGGGAAAGCAGCTTGCTTCTGAAAAGCTACTCATTAGCAGTTCACGAAGCGAAATTCTCTCAAAGGTGCCTTACTCGTTTGTACTGTATGAAGTAGCTCACAGTACAACATTGCAATATTATGTATGCCTTTTGACTTTCTCAGATCGAGTGATTCTGAATTCATCATGTAAACTGCGGAATATTCTGCTTTAATTTTCAACGAGAGGGAAGTGGTGAAACTGACTTCTGTTTGTACTCATATTTGCTGCTAAATGCTGCTACCGTATCGCTTTAATTTTACCGTATTACTTTCATTTTTGCCTTTACAACAGCTACAAGCTGAGTGAAGCAATTTAAGTTGCAGATTTTTTGTTATTTTACAAATGAAAGGGCCATTTTTTGCATTAACTGCTATGCTGTACTATTGCAATTTTAGGTCCCTTTGCAATCAACTGCCAATTTATATAGCTGGCTACAACTGCTTAATCTATTATTAATAAGCAGTGCTACTGAGCTCTACAAATGATAAAAATGGTACCAGTTTTATACAGGATTTTCATTTTCATATCTAAACTACATACAATAACTTTATTCTCTACCATGAAGATAAATGTCTTAATTATTTATAAATTCTGTATATTTTATGGTATTGATTTAAGGATTCATTTGTTATCCCTGAAATATATTGAGAGACCCCAGCTGTAACTAAAATATTTTTCATTTACCCATTTAGTTACAATGTCATAGTCTTAAGGGCCAAAATTTAATGTGTTTACAAAACAGTTTTACAGTTTAATACTGGCTTGAGTATTCTAGAAAATAAATGAATGCTGTGTTATTCTTAAGTTCTAAGATAGAGTATTTTGGATTATATGTGTAAAATCTCAGCTTTCTTGCATGTTTAGTTTTGTACTGTATTCACATGATTCATTAAAGAAATTTGTTCTCTGAGAGGAAAATGTATTTCACCCCCTCTTGAGAGCATATACAAGAAGTTGATCAGGAATCACAGATTGTAGTAAGGTAAACTGCATTAGTTCTCTCCCCTCCGGTGTTTGTGGAACCAGGACTTGCCCAGTACCCAGTCCTTACACTGTGGAAATATGTTGGCTGCTCTGCCGAGCACCTGGCTGTGTTTAGGGCATCTCAGTCATGAGGAGGATAGTACCTGGAGGACAGTTATGGTCAGGACAAGGGATGCACGATAATAAGTCCCTGGAGCACTTTAAGGGGCTATAGAAAGGAAAGAAATGGGCGTGGGGAGGGAGGGGGAACAGAAAAATTTCTGAGGTATCAATTGTGCCTCTAAGAATGGGCTGTGAGATGCTAAACATGTTTGCTTAGAATGTATTTCTAGTCATGTAAACTTGTGTCTAATCACATATTTAAATTTCTCTTAAGCCCCTTCAGAATGTTCCTAATTATTTAGGAAGAATTTAGAGATTTATTAAGCATGTTCATTGTTGGTTTTGTGTAATATGCTTCCTGCATGAAGCATTTCCACAAACGATTCACTAGACGCAGTGAATTGGACATTATTTTTTTCCCCTTACTGGGATTTAATTTCAGCTGAATTGTTATGTCTCTGTTTTCCATAGTCTTCAGATTATTTAATCACACACACGCACATGCACAGATGTAAAAACTTTAGCTTAAATGGAAGAATGTAGACATAGAGAATCAGAACTAAAAAACGCTGTCTGTATTTCCTCTGGAGTGTCTTGGTACAGGGGACACAGGACTGTTAATACACCAGGATGCCGTGGTGTCATTTTTTTTTCCCCTGCCCGTTCTGAAATTCATTCGCTGCCTCTCTTGCTTCCCAATTCTTGGCAGTGGCACATGTGGCCATGGTGTTCGCTCCTCCGCGGGACAGCAACCAAGTGTTACACTCTCAGGACAGTTTTGTTTTCCTAATCCGTAAAGGCTGGTATTCAGAGCTGCTTTTCCTTGTACCTTGCCCAAAGGGTTGCCTAGCACGGGCAGCTGCAGCCAGCCCTGCCCACCTCTGCCTGTGCCGCTGCCTACGCCACTGCCTGCGCCTCTGCCTGCACCATGGCCCCAGAGGTCAGGCCCCTCTGTTCTTAGCCGCTAGGGAGTGTCGGAGGGAGAGGCTCAAATTAATTTTCCACGTTCCCTGAGAAAACGCTGCTTTAACTTCTCCTCCAGCAGCGGCAGCTCTTGTGTGTTATAAATAGATTCAAACATTACAAAGGCATTTATCTTTATGATCTTTGGAAGGATTTAAAGGTAAAACGTGGAGCTTTTTATAAGTAAAAATGAATTCTTACTGTGCAGATTGCACATTTGCCTGCAGAATTGTTAACACATCTCGTTAGCAATAAACTTATTTGGATAATTTTGATAGTAAGTGCATCCTCCCTGTCTGGTGAAGAGGTAAACATTTTTAATCTGATAGGGGCTGAAGAAAAGCAGCTTGTCTTTATCTAATTATTTCCTTAAAGGTTGGTCAGCAAATGTCATGTATTTTGCTAACAGAATGCTTGCTTGGAACGAGACAAGATATTTTCATTGCAGTGAATCAAGAATCACAGTAATCCTGGAATTGTCTTTAAAATGCATTTTAAAGCGAGTTTAGATTCAGTGTGGTGGTGTGCCATAATATTTAACATAATAGTAAATGTCTCTTTAAAGGATGACCCAAGGAAAATTACACCCGTTTCCTTTTATTTACTGGTCCGAGGAGCTTATATCTAAATGAGATAAGTAGTAGATATTACAAACTTGTGAATTCTTTCCTTCCACCTGGGGAATTAAAAAAAAATAAATCTTAACAAGTGTGCTAGGGTGCCTGGCATCAGGTATACGTTGTATGTTTGTTTGCCTGGGGTGCTCTCATAAAAAATAAAGCCGCGCTTTATACAGTTACAGTGTGCATTAAATTTTTGTTCAACATCCATAAATAAAATATTCAAGTCTTTCTGAAGAAAAACTATTGTTTTGAGATATTTGCAGGCCAATAAAATGCCACTATCCTGAAGAGTAAAGGATTTCTGCTTTGGTTTTGCTTTTATTTTTTAAAGATCATCATAGTTGCTACATACCTTCATTATTGCTTTTACCTATCTGGCAGGATAGAATGTACAAAGTAGGTTCTGTTTGTAAAGCATGTTTAAAAAAAAAGTCAGAAAAGCACCCATTTATGCTGCAGTATGTTTTGGTTCTGAGCAAGCAAACTGTATGCCTAATGATTTCATAAGAATTTAATATTGTGTGTTTTACAGATGGAAAAATGTTGATAAATTTAGGTTAATTTCAACTCTATTTATGGAACTACTTATACATTTTTTAAAAGCGTCTTCTTAAATTATATATAACTTGGAAAAGGGTCTGTTGTTTATTTTATTTTAAATATTAGATTGTCCCTGAATGAGGCAGAGGGAGTATTATGTACAGCACTTCTTGTGGAAACAGCAAACTAGTAAATCTGTGCAACACCGAAGTAAAATGTTATACTATTCTGACAATATTTGACTTTTGCACAATATTTAAATGAACATTAGTATAAATAGGAATGCTTAACTAAAACACAAGTTCATCGTGTAGGCTAATGCATTACTCTTGTATATTTGTACATGAGTGAACAATTATTCTAAAAAGTTTACACATGTGTTCCAGTGACCAAACTTGTTTTAAAACAAACTGCCCCGATAGTGGTGACAGAAGACATGGTTGATGGTTGTGTTTGAGAAGTAAATGGACAAAATATTTGTGGATCTTTTAATGATTACAGTTCTTGATAGCTTTCATAAGAGTGCACATAATTTGTGACAACTCTAATAAAAAAATGTGGCAGCAAAACTTTCTGAGTTAGCGGCAAAGTAAATGGGGCAGGTTTTGCATTTTGAACAGAAATCCTATGAACTGTGATTGAATTTGTCGTGAAAGTGTGTCAGAATTAATAAAGTATTTACGTGCAAGGTTGCTGGGCTTTGCAGACTGGTTAGGGCTGAGGATTGGTTAACATGAAAAGTCATTTCTGTGCATTTGGTACTAGACAGCAAAGGACAAATGTACTTCTGTGCATTTCAGATCCTAATGCCATTTCTCATTTCAAACCATTTTTGTCAGGACACCAGGCAAAACAATGATGCTTTGAGGACGTAATTAAAGATATTGTTCAAAGAACAACTTTCTGCATATTTGAATTATTACTGTCATCAAAATCATACAAATATGGAAATATGATTGCCAGAAGCACATAAATCAATGATCAGCATGGCCTCAAAATCCAATAAATATGTAGAGTTAAATACTTTAAAATGCAAATTGCATCTGATAATTTGCATATGGTAGAATTTAAAGGAAATTTTGTTGCTTAACAACCTCTAAGGTAGCAGTTAGGGCTATGGGTAAACATAGATTTTTTTATTCATCATTGGTCAAGTTGCAAGATTTGATAAATGATAGGAGACTGCTTTCCTTGGTTAAAATGACTGCATTCTTTACTGAATCCTGAAACTGCCTTGAAGTCATCTGAATAATTAAGAGTTAATTATTCTTCATCCATCTAAATCAGAAAAGGACAGATTTAGGGAAGGAATTTATAATTTTTGCCTCATGTCCTGTCACGTCGTAATGTGATAAACTGAACTGACTCCAAATAATATCTAGTGACCTTATAGTAATTACGCCTCACAAAACATTTTTTTTGAAATTTTTTTAATTGCTTACATCGATTCCAGAAACTACATGTTAACAGACTCTGAAATGTTCAAAAGAAAGCACCATAAAATTTGTGTTCCATTACTATTCTCGTTTAGTTTCATCAGGGCAGATACTGTACGAGGTCTTTTACTTTCTCCCCTGTGATCGTGCCTCTCTTTTTTTTTCTCTCTGTTTTGTTCTTTTTGTGCACAAGCCTTTATTTTTAAAGGAGAATGAATACGTGCATCAAGAATCTAAGGGTGTTTTAAAGAAAAACTTACCAAGTTTAGCAAAGCCAGTGATTTGTCAGTGGCATCAATCGAGTTTGCTTGGTTTTGGCAACTTGAAAAAGAAATGTACCACTAAAATATGGGCAAAGAAAAACAGAATAATCTGGCATCTATCTCCCTGTGAAAAGGAGGACACTTTCAGAATATAAAATTGAAGCCTCTTTATATTTGCTAATTTCAAAGTAGATTTTTTTTTTTTCCTAAGAAGAAGGGTTTACAAATGTTTACTGATCACAAGAGGAATTGTAATAAAGAAATCAATATGCATGATCCCTTTTCATGTAGTACAACAAGGTTACACTGTTAGGTTAAGTACAGGCTGCATTCCTTTTCAGAAAATCAATCTGCTGTATAGTGTGCAACAGCAAGTCTCTTCTGAAGGAGTCATTTTATGTTGTGTGCACAGTAAATTCCATATTGATGCCTTCAAATAGTATTGACTGATTAAAAAAAAGAAGAAATGCTAAGCGCAGTAATCTTAGAAAAGTATTATCCTTTTCAAGTAATTGCTTTCTTGGTAATTATTTAATTTCTTTCTATGAGACAAACTGATAAAACGCCCTTACGTATCCTTTGAATTATTAATACTGTAAAACTGGTGTTGTGACATGATTTTCAAAGTCTTTTAAAATATTATTTTCATAAAAGCAACAGAATGCCATATGGGATTTCAAATACTAGATATTTAACACAGACTTATTTGCTGAGTTCAAAGGATGGGTTTCTGAGGGTTGGTTGGGGTTCTTTTTTGTTATGTTTGTTTAAGGTCCGGTCATTGTTTAAAAAGTAATAAAAAAAGTAAGTATTTTCAGTTGTTGTGGTTGTGCACATTTAAACTGCAATGGAGCTTGCAAAGCAACACTAGTGTTTTGCAAAGATTATCTGTTACCTGCCTGGATTCCATAACAAAACAAGCAGTGCAGAGAGAGAGGGAGAGGAAAAGTTAGTAACTGTACTCAACCTTCTTAGACATAACATGGTTTAAAAGCCAGTTTTTATAAGGGAAATACATGGTAACGTGGTTTATTTTCAGTTCTGTTTTCTCAGAACATAAAATTATGTCTTTTAAAATGGTTTGACCATTTTTGATGCAACTGTTCAATTGTAAAGACAATCTTTTGCTTTTTGTGTGTTTTTTACTGAACAGTTCTTGATGGACTCTGACTTTTCCTTTTATTTCTGTCAACCCAATTACAGTACATTAGAGCGCACCCTGATCCTACTTGTTTGCCTGTTATGCAGTGTATATGTTTAACTCATAAGCATGTTCATTTAGATATTTCAGTCTGATCATGCTGAATGTCTTGCAGCAACACATATTGATGTCTACAGAACATTAGATACTTCCAACCTTACGTATTCATTCTAGCAATTGTAAAATGCAAATCTATATGGTTCTGGTTACTTATGAGCTGTCATACCCCAAAAGATCTAATTTCCCAATCTGTTATTTCTCTGTCAAGTTCACTTGTTTATTATAATGCCCTAAATAAATTCAGATCTTAATTAGGGAGAATTTCATTCAGTAAAATTTGAATTACTTAGAAAAATACCTGGAAATTGAATTAGAAAACTGGCCAAACTGTTCATATATTTAGACCCAAAGTTAAAATACTGTTTGTTACAATTTCATGTTGTAAAAAAAATTCTTCATCTTTTAAAGGCAGGCTGGCCTTTAATATTTACTAGTATTAGAAAGACACCTAATGATGTAGCTATTTCTTTGTAAGCATTTCTTTGTAAGTTTGAAAGATTTGCTTTCTTGCTGAGCTGCAATGGAAATGATTCAAAAGGATGGCTGCATTTATGTTTTTCTGGTCACAAAATTGCATATAGTATGACTACTCTAGGTACAACTCATTGTTTAGAAATCCTGGGCTGCTGTTTGTCTGCAGCATTCCTGTTAGGGATCTGAATTGCCTAAACAACAATGTAAACCAAGCCAGGCACAGCAGCAGACAGAAAAATACATTCAACTAGTGGGATCATGGATTTGTTTGATTCAGGTAATTGAAAGTGTTTCATACTATTATTGCAACGTGAAGGCTTGTTTAAGTGTCTAGCTGTCAGTCAGTTTGGAAGGTGAAAAGTATTCGATTGTCACTCTGTCAGTCAATAGCGATGAGAACTGTCTGCCTAATGGATTTCTTTACGTAGATGTCTGCATGGAGGTAGAAGTAAAATCAATGTGTTGTCATGTGCAAGTACACTGCATCAAACTGCCAGGTGAAATGCAACTGTATTTCTGTAATGTCTACATCCTTGTATTGTTTGTGGAAGACAGACAGATGCTCTCTGTATTTACAGGTAACAAACTCTGTTTGGTCACACATGAAGGTTTATTTGTGAACATTTTATAAATAGTTTGATCTATTTCCAGTTGTTCCAGAGAGTTTTTTACTCCTTTGCTTGATCAAGACAAGGATCAATACTCAAAAAACAAGATTCAACTTAGGGAAAAACATAGGTTGTTATTCCATCCCACTCAGAGCCCTAGGACTGTTTTCTTTTAAACCTGGCTTTCTGCATGTTTTCTGCTTGTCACTGATGATAGATATTGAGCTAACTATGATTCTTGCTCGAGTTTTGGCTGTATGTTTAACTACATTTGTTAAACTGTCTGTTGACTTCCTGTGGCAAAAGAGGAAGAGATGGTTTCTCGAATAACAAAAGACACCACAGGCTTTCAGGATCCTTGATGAAATGGGCATCAGTCTGTGACCACCATTCTTTCCCTGAGAAATGGTTACAATACAGACTTCCACTGAACAGGATCTGATAGCAAAGTGGCATCTGGAAAATTATTACAATGTCTCACAATGATAGTACCGCTTCTCACAATTCCCACTAATTCCCGGCGCAATCCTATATAGAGTAGGTGCATTGTGACAGTAGCCAAAGCTCTTATTCAAAATTGTTTTCCTGGTATCTTATATAAAAACACAAGTAAAGACATGATTCTTAGCCCCTTTGAAGGCAGCAGGCTAAAATGAGGAATACCAACTTCAGAAAATTCGGATATAATCATGTATTTCCTTTTGTAGTATTTGTATGCATGTGCTATTTTTGATAATTAGAATACATAGCTCTTAGCTGCTGCTGTAGGGGAAAAAGGAGTAAGAGCCAGTTCCCAACTAAGGAACTCAGTTGTAAGTAATAAAGACTGAAAGTAGCAGAGATTGGTGTTAAAACTTCAAAAGAAAGATCTGAATTTTGGTTTTGGTTATAACAATTTCAGGATGAAAAAAGAAACCCCACGTTGTTGGGTAGAAGATGGCTCCTGAGAGGCAGAGACGGGGCTATGAATTATCAGCAGCATTTTTTATTTTTCTTTTGTAAGTTGAACGAATACCTTCAGTTTTTGCAGCAAATGATGCAGGAGTTCCACTGATAGCAGTCTTATTTGTTCCCAGATTGCTGTGTTTCCCATTTTAAGATGAATGGGGGAAAATAGTGTATGATACTTCTAACTGAAGATTGCAGTGTCTTTATGGAAGTAGGCAGAATTAGGCATAAATTCATAGACTCAAGGCTGAAGGAAATACTATGATCATCTAACTTGCTATCCGTCGTAGAACTGGTTGTGTAATTTCACCCAAAATATATTGGTTTCAGCACTTTCTAATTTGTATTTTTTACTGCCCACATGCTGTTTAATCCTCAGCTTCTGTCATTTCTTACAGAGGTTTTAGGTCTGACTTTGTTTTATAGAGGGAACAGAAGATGCTGTAGTGTATAAAACATACATTATCAGTAGGATTTGAACTGTACCATGATTGTCGACCAGTTTTGGGCGAAAGTTTCAGTTAGAAGAGCTGGCAGCAGGAGGAGGTGATCTTCTGTGGACAGTTCCCTAGACAAACGTATTTTACTCTGGCCATAGTTAATGTGTCAGAATACTTAGGTATTTTCTGGCAGAGTATTTTCTTATGTGGGTAAAAGTTTATGGTTTTGAACTGAAGACGCTTCCAGTGTTAGCAACTAGTTTGTTGGTAAGTGGTCTAATGAAAAAATAATAGCAGTGGAGTGTATAGAATCATTGAGTTAGCAGAAATGGCTGTGAGATGCTGAATGCAGAACCAAAAGTGTTCCTGTATCTTGGGCTCCCAGCAGGAACAAATGAGGATCCATTTTGTCTGTTTCCCATGATGGTTTGTTCTTTATGCTGTACAATGAAGTTGGGGAAAAATGCAGGAAATTGTGATTTTTAGAAAGCCTTAAGTCTACATGAATGAATTTATGAGAGATCTGGAAGGTTACCACAAAGGAACTCTGAAACTCTGCGTTAGCAGATTAAGAAAGTGTAATCTCTGATTCAGATACAGCAGAGGATTAAATTAGCAGCAAGAAAATGTACAAATAGTGTAATATCAGATACTGAAACTATTAGTGTGAGCATCAGTTACAGAGCTAGCATTTACAGCTTTGGTCTGTTTTTATGACAGTACTGGATATTTCAAAGAACTAAATGCTGTGGTCTCTTTTCCTCTGAAGTGCATTTATATTTCTTGTGCAGCTTTCTAAATTTCTCTCTTACATGCTTTTTATTTGCTAATCATGAATGCATGTGACAGAAAATGGCAATTTTGCAGATTATTTTTATTTTTATTAGAATCTCCCTCCCCCCCCNNNNATCTAAAGCTACAAAACATAAAATGTAACTTTTTAATTGGATGGATTTCTTTGGACCATTTTTGAACTTCTCTTTTAGCCTATTCCCCTCCCCCTGTATTATCACAGTGGTCTACTTAGCTCAGCTTTATGCCGCTTGGTTTTAATTCCCTGCCACCTCCCCAGACTAGAAGTGGAGTGTAGCATTCAAGAAATTTTACCATGGATCATTATATAATAAATGACTAATAGGAATATTTATTTCTGAAAGTCATTTAAAGTTGTATGAGATGTGTGGATTCATACTAAGCATGATTGCACAGAAGAGCTGGCAGTAGTCAGTAGGAGCAATAGTGTGATGTCAAATATGTGATCAAACATATGAGTATCTGTTGAGCTCCCAGCAGCTAGAGAAGGATCCATTTTGTATGTTTCCTGTGTGGAGAGGTGCTTTGTGTTCTCTAATAGTACTTCATTTCTGATATTAAAAGATAATGTATCTGTTCTTAGCGTTGCTCAGACAGTTTAATTACCACCTAAGTTCAGATATTATTCCTTGTCAGATCTTTAAAACTACAGTCTTCCAGACGCTGAGATACCTGCCTGTTATGGGTTGCTGATAGCCTAGCCTGTGAAATGTGTGTGCTTTATTAGGAACAGAAACTGTATTCATTGTAGGCAGCACAAGATGTTTAGCCAGGAATTAGGGGAGGGAGGTGCATGTAGAATGTGGGCAGAAGGAATATAATCCTTTTGGTGACTCACTAACGCTCAGAGGTGCTTGGAAGGGACTGCTGGCTTGATTCCGGGTCTGTTGAGGGTTTTGGTTTTTAAATGATGTATCTTCATTTGATGATCCTTTTGTTTGTTGGTCATATTGCTGAAAATATCTGCTGCATCTCTGTGTCCTGTTGATTTCCCCTTCCTACCCAGGCGCCCAGTATATAGCTTCCTGCAGAAGCAGCAAAGAGAAAAGTATTCATGGCTGTTATCTGTAGGTTTGTTCTGGTTTTAGCTGGAATGGTTGTTTTTCTTCCTAGTAGCTGATGCAGTGCTGTGTTTTGGCTTTAGTCTGAGAACAATGCTGATAACACATCACAATGTTTTAGTTGTTGGTAAGTAGCACTTAACCCTGATCAAGGACTTTTCAGTGTCCCATGCTTGGCCAGTGAGGAGGGGCACAAGAAGCCGGGTGGGATCAGAGACAGGACATCTGACCCAAACTAGCCAAAGGAGTATTTCATCTCACAGCACATCATGCCCAGTATATAAAGTGGGAGGAGTTGCCCGAAAGGCCGAGATCGCTGCTGAGCTCGGGCTGGGTATCGGTCAGTGAGTGGTGAGCAATTGTATTGTGCATCACTTGTGTTTTCTGAGCTTTCATTTCTTCTCTTGCTGTTTCCAATTGTTATCATTATTGTTATTGTTGGTATTCTTTCTATTATCACTATATTTTACTCTATTTTAGTTATGAAACTATTCTTATATCAACCCATGGGGTTTACATTCTTTAGATTCTCTACACCATCCCAACCTGGGAGGGGGGGAAGAGAGGAGGGTGAGCAAAGGGCCATGTGGTTCTGAGTTATGGGCTGGGTCTAAACCACAGGGCTTGCAGCTGGAGTACTCTGATTAGGCACTGAAGGCATGGTCTGAAGTCAGTGGAGACATGTGGGTCCTTTCCAAATGTAGGATGCAGCAAGAGCTTGTCTTAAGCACAGGTCAAGTATGGGTCACAGAAGCCGGTTCTTGCCGTTGACTGTAGGGTTCCCCTACAAGAGACAGCTATTGTGTGCTGAAAGGCAGGCAAGCAGGATAACATGGCCTTCACCCTTCCTTTCTCCCCACAGTGACTGATTACAGATGTGTAATGGTGCTGTTGTTCCCCTCCCTGGGGAGCCTGAGACTGTGGGCTGTCCTCCACTGCCTTCCCTTTCTCCTTGTCAGTCAAACAGAGAATTTGCAAGCAGTATTGATTGGAGGCTTGAAGGCTTTTCTTGAGTGAATCTCTAGCTGCTAAGCTTGAGAGCTCATCTTTGGCCTGTTAAAAAAAGGCCCCTCTCTGCTATTCTACTTGACTGTCACCTGTCGTAGTGCCATAGTCTGGAGTTGTTTCTATGTGAAAGTGAAGTTTTTTTGTATGAGTGGCTGGAAAAAGCTTGTGGGTGGAAATTGGCTTTTTCACTTTCCTCTTGTTTTCTCTGTTGGAATAATTCCAAGGAAAATGCATTGGTCATGCAACTCTCTTTGCATCGTTCTTGGTGAGATTGACTTGGCATTAAAATCTATTTTGTGTAGCTCACTGATGTTTCTTGTCTCGAGATGGATATAGAGTTCTTGGAGGCATAACATCTTTAAATCTTTCCACTTGTTCTTAAGACCATATCATGCTCTCAAAGAGAAATTCAGGATTCAGATTCAATTCCTATTAAGAGCAAAAATACCTTATTATTCCCTTGTTGAGGTAAATCAGTATCAAAGATGGTCAAAGGTCTTTAAGATCAGCAAGAAATTGTTACAAATCAGTTGAACTTCAACAGCCGTGCATTTTGTCAGTTGAATATTCACTTTGAAAGATTTTTCTTGCAGGAACGGCTTGTTGGTGATTTTTTTTCTCTCAGTACTGGCAGATAAGCCCTGGCAATTTGCAGGCCCCATCAGTAATTATGTAGAAGCAAACTTATACCAGCTTCTGAACTGCAGTTGCTTGCAATCCATCATATTAACTTAGACCACTTAAACTTCAGTTTAAGTGAATATGTAGGACTGTATAGTCGGTCCTCTGTCAAGTCTGGTATACAGGCAGTAGGCTCTTTTACGGGGATGCAGCAAGTCCTTTAGCCTGGTAGGCTTTTATTCTCACGAAAACAATCATAAATAAATAGCCAGTTCTCTCAGGCTCCTGTTCCAGCTGTGTGTTCCTTCCTCTGCAGTGGCATGGAAATGGCCATTCTAGATTATCATGCTTATTAGATTTCTGTTTCATTGTTAATTTAGCATGCAGGTTTGCTGAGCTCTTAGCCAGCCTGTGGATGATAGCAACGTGGGGCATTGGTCAGTGTGCTGGAGGGCAGAGCCGCTATTGAGTGGGACCTGCTCAGGGTAGACAGGTGAGATAGGAACCTCATTAAGTTCTAAGAAAGGGAAATGCAAAATGGGGGGGATGGAATAAAGCCACACAGCAGGACCATCTGGACACTGACTTACTAGAGAGCAGCTTTGCAGAAAAAGGCCCTGTCCTTTTGGTTGAGGACAGGTTAAACACAAATCAGAAGCGTACAAATAAGGCCACTTGGCATGCTGGACTGTGTTGGCAAAAGCCTAGCCAGCAGGTTGTGGAAAGGTATTCTTCACCTCTAGTTGGCGTGTGAGATCACATCTGGAGTACTATGACATGTTTTGGGCTCCCCAGTGCAAAGAAAACTTTAATAAACCACCATGTGTCTGGCAGAGGGCCACCAACCTGTCCCAGGCCGGCCTCAGGCTTTTCACTCCTGGAGAGGTGAAAGAGCCTGGAATTAACTTCTGGAATTTTGTTTTTTTGGGGGTTTTCTAGTGTTAGACGAAAATTTATTTCTGCTTTCAAGACCACTCACTACCACCCTGTGTAGTATAATTTTAAAAATATTTGTTTTCATTATTATTTACAGCACAAATGTTACTGCGTGGCAAGTTCTTGAGTTAATGAGGCTTTCTATTGAGGTCTACAGAAAGATTAGTAAATTAGCAATAGACAGACCTTTCTTCTTCGTATCTTTTGTGTTTCTCTTAGCAGGTCTTTGTACATGCTTGAGATGAAGAGACTTCTTAGTTCTCCAGAAGTAACTAAGCTCTTCAATAAGTTGTGACAGTTATTCGTAGCGTATAGTCCCTACTGTAAAGGCGGGTATGTCTAAATTGAGGCTGTCAAAAGGGATTGTGAATTGCATTTCACATTGCTATAAGAACATGTAGACAAGTCTCTCTGAAGACCTCAATCCTGGTATTACGTGGGACTGCTGAGCTGCTTGCTGAGGCTCCCTACACCTACATCATTTATTAAAACATTACTACTTTTTTATGTTCTGATGCTAAAGTAAATGCCCATTTTGTTCTGTAGATTTTACAGGCTTCTTCTTTGATACTTAGCTCTTTCATATCACTGTATTTGAATCTCCAATGACTGGGGTGTCTTTGAATGTCTAGAGGATGGCTGAAGGTAGGAAATACTGGGTTTGCTTTGTGGTAATTATAGCTATCTTACTGCAGGTAAGTCTTCTGTGGCTCTACATACTTACTCAGCTCACCTACTTGTTCCCTTGGGATTTTCCTTAATGTGATGAGCTGGAGCTGAATATATGTGTGTTGCTTACACCTACAGAATGTGGTAAATATACCATGCTGCTCAACATACTGTTGAGATTTTGAATTCTTGCAGCAGTTCAGCAAATTTATGTAGTGGGGAGGTCTTATTTCTATTGAAATACTCAGTTCCTATGTCAAGATATGTCATGTACAGATTCTGAAGCATTTTACCAAATTAGTGAAGTCTACCTTCATTGCATAGATGTGGAAACTGTACAGGAAGAAGTAACTTGCCTAGTCTCTGGAAAGCTGAGAATGGGACCTGAATTTCTTCTTGGTCCTTATTCGCTGAATGATACTATTTTCCTTAAATAGTAATTTTTCCCCCAAAGTTTTATAAATAATTTGGATAGCCTACTAAATATGCATGCTCTAAAGTACTCAAACAGTTCCTTTTCATCTGGCACAGCATGGAGCTAGCAGTTTTATCCTTAATCTGCCCACAAAATATGTGACTACTGTGTTCAATTTATACAGGGGCCTATTCTTAGACTGCATTATAGTATATGAAAAATTGTTGGCATTATTTCATGAAATTAATCTCTTGTAGGAAAAAAAGGGCAAATAAGAAGGTTCCAAATGTTACTTACACTCAACCAGTTCATTCAGGGACTTCTGGCTTTCTACTTTATCATGAAAATAAAAATCAAGTACCGTCAGGTACCCTAAAATGCAAAAAAGGTTATCTTTGTTTTAATACTGCCTTCAGTAGTTTATCTGAGGTTTTTTTTCTGTTTTGTCAATATAAATAAAATATTTTCATAGATATGGCAAAGTATATCAAATACTTTTTCTTAGGTTTCAGGTGAATTTTCTTTCATGATCGAGAAGGTGATTTCTTAATTGCGTGTATAGTAGTTATATTATAAAATCTGATTTGTTGGTTAAAGAAATAGACTGGGAAAAAAACTAGTCCATGTTTTAAATCCCAGTTTTAATGCAGGATCAGAGTGCAGCATTTCTTTGTGTGTCTGTGGTCTGTGTTCTGTAACGGTGTACATGTAATTCCTTGTTTCTCAAGGGTGCAGGCAAGGGATAGGCTGCTGTGCACCAATAGGGATCCTTGCCCTGGAACAGTTATTGTGCTCTGGTACTTGTCAAAAGAGTGACTGTATATTGTTTGTGGATCGGTGGTCCCTTCCCTGGTGGGGTCCAAAGGTTGCCTCCTGCCTCAAACCTGTGTACAGTAGATGCAGGGTTAGATAAATGGCTACCAATGATGGTTTCAGACCTCAGAAATTTATGAAGAGGCACTGTTGGTGTCTTACTGTATCTGACCTGCTGGATTAGTCTGAGCTCTCAGTGTAGTGGAGAGTGAGTTGAGCTATAAAATTCTTGATTTGAGCACTTCAGTGCAAAATATCAGATTTGCCTTTCTGCTTCTTTTTTTTTTTTTCTTTTTTCTTTTCCCTAAACAACATAAAATAAAAGTCTTCAAGGACTGGAGGGAGGTGCAGTGTTTCTCTTTGCCACCAAATTGCAGGTCGTATCATTTGATACGTTGCTTCTGTGACAGGACTACAAAAAGGAAGCATAAAGAAACTGATCCAATCTGTTCTGAGGCCTTGAAAAGCTCTTGGTTATTTGTTATCCACCCCACTCTGAAGAAAAGCAAAACACCAAAGAGCTGTTTCTTATTTAGATATTAATTTAAATATTGCTGCATTTTTCATTCACCTTTGTACATATGATCCATAGCTATTTACTTAATATTTAATAATTGCATGCAGAGGCTGAAATGTTACTTACAGTATATAGTTCACATATTTGCACAGGAAGTCAGTTTTTTGACCCATGTTTTATAGGAACTATCAATGTGGTGGTTTTTCCATTTGGTAGAACCTTAACTCATATTTTAGAGACAGGCTTGTTAACACAGAAATTAGTGTGTATGGATTTTGAATTAAGTCTTTTTAATTGTGCATCTTCTTTTCAAACCTTTCAACCTCATGTTTTTAGCACTGGACTGATGCTTTGTGTTACCTGGACTATGATTAGATTCCCCTTTTTTTGTTTTTTGTACACCCAGCTTCCACTGTTGAGTTTTGCCTTCTGCAACTAGTAGGTACCTGGTGGTTCTTTGAGGTGTCAGTCTAGATGCGTCCCCTCGCAGCCTTTCTCTTGTGGAGCTAATCAGGGAGGAGAGAAATACAAAGACAGACAAATGATTTAGAAAGTTAGAATATCCTCTGGGGCACAGAGAAGCAAGGACAGGTTATGTTGTGGAAAGGAGAACATATGTAACAGGCCTGCCTACAGAGGAGGGAAGAGCAAAGAAGCAGTGGCAGAAAAACTTTTTAATTTAAACAGTTTTTTCATTTCTGAAACCAGCTGTATTTTACTCGTGCATGCCGACTGTTAGGGAGTTTTTGTTTTGTTTTGCTCTTTCATAGGTTTATAACACAACAGCAAAGGAATCCTATAATTTTCTTTCTTCTTTTTATTGAACAAAGATCTCTGTGGCTTGGTTCTTAATGTAATGTTGAAACCTAACCTTGTCATTGCAGTCCACTTTATAGATCTTTGGCTGCCATGAGAAGTTGCTTCGCATTCCCTTTGGTTTCCAGATGCTTATGACTGCAGACACTATGATCATTAGCCACTTTGAACTGTGGATCAACTTGATTGTTTTATTTAAAACTGCAAAGGAGTTGATTGCCATTACAGACTGGGCTCGTTAAGATGTGCTATTTCAGTATTCAGTGATCAATAGTGGAGGTTTCAGTGGAAGATCGCAGAATCACAGAATCATTAGGGTTAGAAGGGATCTCTGGAGATCACCTAGTACAGCCCCCCTGCCAAGGCAGTGTCACCTAGAGCAGGCTACACAGGAATGTGTCCAGGTGGGTTTGGAATGTCTCCAGAGAGGGAGACTCCACAGCCTCCCCGAGCAGCCTGATCCAGTGCTCTGCCACCCTCAATGTAAAGAATTCTTCCTCATGTTGAGGTGAAACTTCTTGTGCTGTAGTTTATGACAATTTCTCCTCATCCTGTCGCTGGGCACCACTGAAAAGAGCTGCCTGTTCTTTGTCTGGTTAGAGTTTGGGTTAGAACTTTGGAACATGGTATTTAATAGATCTTGGAAAATTATTAGAGCTCTGGTTATTTTTGTTAACCTATGTAAATGTCTAATCCTTTTCCAGCTTTGCTAGGTCCTCAGCCTTAATGACATTTTGTAGCAGTTAGTTCCACTGTCTAATTATGAATTGTATGATAGGGTACTGCCTATTTATGATATTTAAATTTCATTGGAAGTCCCTTGTGTTAAGAGTTGGAGAGAACAGAAGCTTTCCTTACTTTTCTGCCTTAGGGGCCTTGTGACTAATTTGTTCGTTTCAGGGATTTGCCTCATAGAAGAGAAACTCAGCTGCACAAAATTCAGCTTAAGAGTTTTTGAGAGGTTTTTGCAAGCTAATTACAAAGCCTTTGTAATAAGCCTTGAGATTCCAATGTCATTGATCTTTTACATATGCGAAAATTTGGTTTGAAGATTTTGGTCAAGAGCAGATTAAATTTTGTTTTCAGAATAATGTTCAGTGCTACAGGTAGAGTGCTGCACTTGCATATATCCTTGTGAATAAAGTATTGGCAAATCAATGGAGGGCTGCTTCTGAATTTGGGTTTGAATGCAGTGAATATGTAGTGTCACAACTTAAGTCAAGGAAGTGTGGTCATATGCATCTCACTGAAAGTGTGGTCACAGAAATGTGAATTGATTTGTCCCAAAATCTTCAGTTTTATTCAGATTTTTCTAAAATATGACCCCAGCTTAGGCAGACATATTTTGATTGTAAAGAGTGTGTTATTACCGTTCTCGTAAACTTTTTATGCAATTTGGTGGTTGTATGTATCTTTCTGTACTTTTTCTACATTATAAAGTTTAATTTTGAGTTATTTCATTTCCATTGACTTTGGTGCTGCTGCTAGTCACAAGTTACTTAGAGATAGAGACTGCTTTGAACAAAGAACATCTAGATTAGAGTACTGTTTGTATTCTGACAACTCAGAGCCATTTCCTTAGAAGATGCACATACAGGTTTCCAGAGAGTAGGTCCTTCCATGTGACATTCAGACAGTTGAAAGAATACTTGTCCCAGGATGCTGGAGAACAGTGAGTATATCATCACAAATCTCGTCACCTCATACATAAGTCAACAAAATGCCAACAAAATTGAGATGGATAATTTATTTATGTCTGCTTCTCAGTGAAGATAAAACTACATAAACCCACTTCATAAACTAGGTCAGTAGAAGGCAAAGATAATTGTAAAATCAAAGCACATTTAAGTTTTCTCCATCACTCACATCTCTGCCCAATGCATGGATGGCTCTAATTGCTAAAATAAGTTCCTTTAATGAGTGACTGTACTTCTTGCTTACAAGTTACAGATATCCTTCCATCCTCTCAGGAAATTTAAACAGTGCTGTTTTGGGCCCTAGACTGCCTTGTGTGTCTTCTGTTGGTATATGACAAGGTTGATATCTTGTCCAGTGGGTTGCTCTGTCCGAAACATTACTGGGGAAGATAGTGAATTTATAAACTTCTGAGCTACTAGTGCTTCTGTGTGGTGTAGTAAATCAGATTGGAGGCAGCCATATTTTTTTTTCAGAAAAGATATCTTGATAGGTCTTTAGACAAAATAATAGACTATAATTACCCCTTACTTATGTTCTAAATATTCCTTAATGCAGATAAAATAATGCAATTGGAAAGTTGAATTTTGACGACTGTGTGGTCTCCAGCAGACTGGCTGTGGTATTTATTTTGTGTTTTGAACTTATATGGACTGAAGGTTTGCAATGGCTACCTTTTAGCTGTGGGAAGGTGTAACAGGGGGCCTCTGAGGCGCTTCAGAGCCTGCAAGACCAAATGTAACTTTCCCTGTAGCTTGCTGTGGCTCACAACTCACCCCTGTTACTCTCATCTTTGCAGACACCACAGCTGTCCTCTGATCCATGGCCTGTCCTTAGGGACATGTGGTGGATGGAGGGCCTCACATGCGGGATTAGTACATGGCATATTTAAAAGCATTTTGTATTTATCTCCTAATAGTAAATTTATCTTGATTTGCTTATAATTAATTAATATTTTTAGTTTTGTATGTAGGCCAAAAGCCTTCGGTTTTGTTACTTACACTTTCAATTCACATTGACTGGGTCTTGCTAGATGAGGTAGCTCAAGGGTGTTTGAACAAATTCTTGGCTGCTAGACACTGAGAAAATAGTACACATTTCAAAATCTGCTTCAACTGCTTGGCAAGAAGCAAACGTTAATAAAAATAAATACTGTCTGGTAGGGGAAACAAGGAAGTAAAAAAAAAAAAAATCCCTTTTCCTTCAAATTTTTTCCGTATCATTGTTAAGTATTACAAAAAAAAAAAAAAAAAAAAAAAAACCCACAACCCAACCCTACAGAGTCTGCAAGTAGTGTTTACTACGACAGTCTCACAACTACCTTAACCTTTAGCCAAACATCATTGTCCAGCTGCTTTAACCATCCAAGAGAGACAAGTATATGTAAATCCTGTAATGTAGTGTCCTATCTTGTTTTCTGAAACAGGTGAGAAACGTGGGGAAAAGAATCCTGTTCCTGGTCTATGCAAATATAAAATGAGCTTTGTTGTCTGCTGGTTTGGGGGATTCTGTTAAGAGATGTACGTACTAATAGAACCCATCGTGGAATTATATAGCATTCTATAACATGACTTAAGTCCTGCCTAGCTTTCAGCAACATATTTACCTGGGGGAATAGGAGGGCTATAGGTGTTGATTTTCTAATGCTAGTGTGGGTGGCTGTTTGTTGAGTGGTGCATTCCTCCATGTGTCTGCTGTTGATTAAGTTGCTGTGATCCCACACCAGCACTAAAGGCTGGGATAATACTATGAGACTTAATGTCTGTAAATTCATATTTTCGCATTTTGTTGATGTCAATCAACAAAAAATATTTTTTTCTCTCTTTATTGTTAGAGGTTAAACAGTTGTTTGTTGATTTGTTGTTTCTTTTTTCCTTTGACTGACACTTTTTGTTCATAGTCTTTGAAGATTTGCTGAGCTTCCAGGAGACTGACCACAAGTGAAACCTGGGTTTGTTGAATATGGCAGTGCTCAATCTACCAAGTTTCTTTGTGAAAGCTTAATAGTACCCAAGTGCTTTGATACAGAAATAGGTTTTTATTTTATGCTAGTCACTTTGTAAGACAGGATGTACTTAACCAATTTGTAATGTTAGGGAAAAGATACTTTTTTTTTTTTTTTGAAAAGAATTAAAGCCACTTTTAATGTTAACAAAAATTCCATAGGGATTTATATATATATATATATTTTTTTTTTTTTGCAAATACAATCTCTATTAGTATTTTTTATACCAGTTTCTGCTTCTGTTGTGACAACAGTGTGCCCTGTATCTTCACACATGTAAAGTTCCAGGAAGGGAACACTGTAAATAGGTAACCTTCACACAAACCAGGGGAGGGTAGGAACAGTAGAAATCAGAGCCCAGCTAGCAAGCTTGTTTCCCCAGCCTTGAATTGGAGTTTATGAACTGTTGTTTTAAGATTTTTCTGCATTCAGGTTAGACTATACTCATCTGCTTAGAAGGCTAAGCTTTGCTTCTCTTGGATGAATGAGTTTAAATGGTACTTGCTACAGTACATTTAGACTTTTCCCCTTGCTACTGGATATATGTGTGGCATCAAGTTTGATTATAACTTGAAGGTGGCATGCAAATCTCTGTCCTTAAAAACTAAGGGTGTAGAGGTTTCCTACAGTGCTTAGTATTAGTAATACTAGTAATACTTAGTATTTTTGCATGTACGCAAAAGCTAGTTTCAAACACATGCTAGTGTAGGTATAATTCTATTCAAATGCATTGGTTATTTTAGCAGGTTTTTGACTTATAACAAGCTTTTTGCAAAGCACATTGAACTTTATGGTAATGAACTGTGCTGTACTGACTTGGAGCTGGTGGAACTTTGGATTTTGTGTGAAAGGTTTTAGGAGCTTTACTGAAAAAGAATCCCTAATTTTAGTGAATATAGTTTCTTTCCCAGAGAATAAGAAAAAAATGGTAATTCTTGGGGGGAGAGGAAGCAAGTGGACCTGGGAACAAGATACTTAAGATAATATTTAGTTTTAATTTAATGCTGTATGGTCCTAGTTTGCTTTTCTTCTGTAACGAGAATATAGAAAAGCTTATATTCATGCACTCTGTTTCTCCAAATTATACTTTAAAACTAGATCTAACAGTAGTGATTATGCCATACGTTTTCTTTTTCTTCTTTCAAATCTTTCCCATTTTGTATTTGAAAGCCAAAACTGTCAGTGGTCTGTTTACTTTATCTCACTCATGTGCAATGGAAATAAGTGGCATTTGTAGAACACACAAACTATTTTTGCCTGAATGCTCCATTTATGATTTATAGCCAACATGTATTCCTGATTTTCTTTTGAGAATGATCTTTATTGTCTTTGTGTACTAACTCATTGCAGAAGAACTTGTCTATTTTGAGCTAAACCAGACCTCTTGTAAAAAGAATCAAATTATTTCATCATGTTGAAAACGAAAAGCTATAATTACTTGTAATTGGGCTTCAGAATTTTTGAAAATTGGGAAATTCTTTTCCAGAGGTTTAAGATCACTCCAAATCATAACCTGTGGAAAATAGGAAATAATTTTCTGTTCAATTTAAAAGAGATTTAATTTAGACTTTTGACAGCTATTTTCCTTTGATATTTGGGTAGGGGAAATCATTCAGCTCTGGTGGTTATTGCTAAAATCTTTCCTGAGATCCTTTATTCTATATGGTTCACAACGTTATTTTGATTTCTGAAGCTGAATCTGCTGAGTTTAAAGAATTATGTAGAGTCATTTTGGCTGCTTGAATTTATTAAACATTTTATATATTGTTTGTTTCCTGATCTTTGTACTGTTATTTCATACAGTGCTTTTCTGTGCTGTAGTCTTCATTAGTTTTAGTGCAAGCTGGAAAAACCTGATGTACATTGTAGTTCTAGGTATTTTTTCTACAGTCTTGTGAGAGCCCCATTGTTTAAAAAATGACTACTTCTAATCTCTAATCTAACTCACAATAATAGATCTAACAACATGCTGCCTATTTATGTTTTTGTTTATTTTTTAACAGAGCAAAGTAGGTAGGATATCTCTTGCAGGATCACATTGTGTTCAATCCAGCAAGCAGCCAAGACAGATCTTCCAAAACCCTAATGCACTGACAAAGGACGTAACATCTAGAGTCAGCAGAGGGTTCAGGGGGTTATGGCTGACCAGAAACTGAATATAAGGTAAAGTAGCAGGTGGGATCCAGCAGCATGTGACTAGTGGCCAGAGGCAGGCCAGCTAATTGTCACTTCAGACTTGAGCGTAAAAATGGATTCTGAGTGTGGAGAAGCCTGTGGGGTGGGGTGTAGGGAGAATAGGGGGTACACCGTTAGTTTGCACTCAGGAGGATATGAGGATGATGGTGCATAGTATACCTTACTGTAAGTCTTGGCTTTTCCTTCTTAATTTGGGGCAATCACTTAGAACTGCCAGAAGCAAGCTTTTTGTAAGCATATTTAAAGTAATTGTGGGTCTTTTTAATATTTATCAGCTGTGGTAAGAGCCACTCTGTGCAGGACATATGGGAAAGATCAGCTATCTATAGTTACCTGTTCCTAACACTCAATGTCTAATGTGAAGACAGGAGACCTGTAGAAGGGACAGATAGATATAAATGCAGGAAGGAGCATCTTCCAGTGGAGAGACTGATAATATAACACTTACATACTAATTTTCAGCAGTTGGTGATCTAAGAAAGTATTTCTGTATCCCAATGAAAAATGGAGGCCTGAGAAAGAGAAGAGATTTGGCTGTGGACATCTAGCAATCCAGTGGTGGAGCCAGGAATAGGAACTGGTTTTCTGTGTTCCCACTCAGTAGTCAGGATTATAAGACTTGGGGCAAGTGAGCGTTCTCCCTCAGCCCTAGTGCAATTCCAGAAGTATACTTTCTAGTAGTTACTGAGACATAGTCTTATAAGAGCCTCTGACTTTCTCTGTGTTGGAATCAGCATCTAAGCTCTGCGTGATGAATATTTTTATAATCCAGTTCCTCAAGTGGTTAAAAATGCCACTTAAAAACACCCACAGATTCTTGCAGGGGAAGCAGGTGGAATCTGCTAGAGCTAACTGGAAGTTGGACTTCATATATTGGCAATGTGCAGCCAGCTGCAGCATTCACTGGCTGTGGCAGAATGCAGCCAGTTCATCATTCCTTGGCAGTTTGGTTTGTGTGACCGGACCTTTCGTGGTTCTAAACATTCTCCCAAAACAGAATAGTTTCAGATTTAAGTTGGACCAGAAGCCAAATATACACCTGCATTTTGATTATTTTTAAATTTGAACAGCTCATTGAAGAATTTGATCTCTTGATGGTGGGACACATTCACTTTCTTGTGAGATGGTTTTATTGTGCAGAGTTCTTTTTTCTTTTCTTGTTATTATTTCATTTTTTTTGAGACAATACTGTGTTTTCCCAAGATTAACAATATTCTAAAAAAGTATTTTAGAACTGTTAGGGCTATAAGAGTTTTTCTAGATCTTTTTCTGTTTGGCTTCTTGCCAGTGGCTGCTACTGCAAGTAAATCTTCATGCAAAGACGCGTGTGTTCTTTTTGAAGGTTAACAAGGGCCTGCAGAGCACAGCCTAAGCATCTGGCTCATGAGATTAAAAACCTTAGAAGGATAGAGCTGTAGACCTCAGTGTATGAGTAACCACCTTAAAAGGAATGTAAGGTGTGAACAGACTGCCTAAAAAAGAGGGAGAAATGGATCAGCAGGGAAAGTTGTCTCTTTTTAGTGAAAAGTCAGGCTCTCAGAGTTGGCAAAGGGCATTAAAAAAAAGTAATGAGAGGTCTAGCAGGTTATTACTCTGAAGGTTACACTAGGATAGATCTTATTAAATATTTTAATTATTGACCTTGCTGCACAGGCACACAAAATGAAATTGTAGTTATGAAAACCTGCTGTTGGCATAGCACTGGGAAACATCGTTGGTATGTTGGAATTTTGGGATGCCACAAGAATTGCACTGTATTGAGGTCTAGAGTAATAGAAATTGGATGGCATGAAATCAGAATGTGAGGTTGGTCACTTGGAGACTAGTAAGACTTTCAGGTAACATTTGGGAGCTTGATGGGTGGAGGGACTTTAGCAGCTTGTTGCTTCTTCAGTGATCCCTCCAGTGCAGACTTTACTGAATTTACTCTTCTGGTTTGAACTATTTCCTGAAGAAGGCAGTCCTCTAAATGCCTGAGTCCTGACAGTTTATTAATAATTAAGCTGTCTGTCAGCAAATTTACAAAATTCATTTAATGGATTATTTTTGTGTTTGTGATGAATATCCCTAACAGGATTTCATCCTTGTAATTAGAAAAATTCTGAGGAAAGAAATACATGGGAAGATATTTTGAATCATAGAATCATAGAACAGTTAGGGTTGGAAAGGACTTAAGATCATCTAGTTCCAGCCACCCTGCCATGGGCAGGGACACCTCCCACTAAACCATGTCACCCAAGGCTATGTCCAACCTGGCCTTGAACACCGCCA
>JAOEHY010025561.1:0-18626 GCA_025447955.1 Psilopsiagon aurifrons
CAGGAGCCTTCTCTTCTCCAGGCTGCCCCAGCCCCGCTCTCTCAGCCTGGCTCCAGAGCAGAGCTGCTCCGGCCCTCTCCATGGCCTCCTCTGCCCTCACTCAAGTAGGACCACATCCGTGTTGTGTTGGGGGCCCCAGAACGGAACAAAGGAGTTTGGGGGTCAGTATAAGGGTAATGCTGAGAAAAGGGAGCAGGAATGTACAGATCTAGACTGGGGAGGGAGAGGTGGGATGGAACAGCGGGACTGCCTGGTTTTGCAGACATATATACCAGATAAATACCAGATCAGCTCAACCTGTCCTGTTGCTCAGTTGACTGTGCCCTCAGCCTGTTGCAATAATTGCACCTCAGGTTATCGAGGGGCGTGCTGTGGAGGGAGCAGCCTGCTGCTGGGATGCTGGGATACTGGCATGGGATGCCAGATGTCCCCGGCACTGACAAGCTGAACCTTTTGTTACATGTGCTAAAAGCACTTCAGCTAAGGAAGAAAAAGAAACTGGTGAAACAAGACAAAGATATAACCCATTGTGAAAGACAAACCCTGCCATCCCATAGAAAAGATGTCTCATCACATGCTCCTGCAGAGATTTCAGGTTGGCCTAATTTAATCAAATATTCATGTCGTGGTTTCCCCTCCTCCTAATGTGATGGCAGCTGACATCGATCATCGAGAGCCTTTGACAGAGATAATTGTCCTTGTTGAGTCTTGCTTCTATTTCAACATCCCCCTTAGCAGCATCTTTCCACACCTTCACAGAGCTGCACATCTACTCCCATTACTTGATTTCAGGAGCCTTCAGCCTCTAAAGTTCTGGTGTCTCACCAGAAATCTGTGCACACACATGTTGAATTGAACACAGAGCACATCCCCATGGAGCCAGCGTGCAGCCTCCTTTGACAGTTTGGAAGTGACACGTATTAACGTGTCATGGCTCCTTCTGTACAGCTGACAACCGTATGTGGCATATAGGGATGCTGGGGAGGGACTCTTCATTAGGGACTATAGTGATAAGACAAGGAGTAATGGGTTCAAACTGAAACAGGGGAAGTTTAGATTGGATATGAGGAAGAAATTCTTTACTGTAAGGGTGTTGAGGCACTGGAATGGGTTGCCCAGGGAAGTTGTGAATGCTCCATCCCTGGCAGTGTTCAAGGCCGGGCTAGAGAGAGCCTTGGGTGCCATGGTTTAGTGTGAGGTGCCCCTACCCATGGCAGGGGGGTTGGAACTGATGATCTTAAGGTCCTTTCCAACCCTGACTGTTCAATGATTCTACGATTTTAGGAGCTAAAAAAAGGCATTGATGAAATCCTGTACCATATCATTGTCCCTCCACTATTAGGTCAGTGTTGTTCCCTTACCATGCAGAATCAAACTGTGTGCCTGCAGAATTTGATAAACTACAGCACTTCACACATCCGCAAAGGACTTACTTGATTATAGTCTAATTCTGCTTGATACCAATCAGCTTTGTACACAGTAAGATTAATTATTGCTGTCACTTTGTCAGCTCTGTAATAAGAAAACATAGATTCTGAATGACAGACGCAAATTTGTTGGGAGTGAGGAGAGTGAGTTTGGGGAGGGAGGGAGGGAGAGAACCTGCAAAGGGTGAGCTGACCTGGGAAGAGATGTGCAGGCTGGTGCTGGGATTATCACCTGCTCCGGGCTGCAGATGAGTATTGCTTGTTAGTATCTAAATGGGTTCCTGTCTTCTGTCAGCTCTCCAAGGCACCTCACAATTACATTTGCAGACTGATTTCATTTGCAGGTATGTGATGGGGAGCACTAGCTTCTATCAAATGCTTGTCTTAGGGAGACTGTGTTATGTATTCGCCTGTCTTCAACTGCACCCCTTTATAGTGATTTTCTCTGACTCAGAGTGGGTGTAAAATGCCACCAGATCAGAACAGCAGTGATTTCCACCTGCTCTGTGCTGCTATAAGTGACTACACAGGAAACTTGGACTGAAAAGCTGCCTGCTGTTGCAGAGGTGACAGACATAGCTGTTATTTTTGCTTTGTTATTGTGCACTGGCATTCTAGTGCAAGAGCTATGTTGAGTTATAAATTAGTATATAATTCTCCTCATTCTCTACTGGTATGAGGTACTTTGGTTATCTCACTGCAAGGGAGTGAGCTACAGCATCCACAAGCTGCTCTAACCAGCACAGGGGGTGGAAGGCTCTGAATCAGGGAGTAGTGGTGACCTCTTTACTCTTCCAGCCTCCTCCTTGGAATAGGGAATGGAGCAGAGCTTAAAGCAGGGAAGAAAAGTGTGTGCTTTGGTGCGTGGCTTCGGTAAAGTTAGCCTTCAGGTAGTTCAACAGGGAAAGGAAGAGGTTCCCACTGCCAACACTGGCTAATGAACTATGTGGCTTTGTTTCATTCCTATAAAAACAGTAGATTAGGACAATAAGCATGTCCTGACAAGAGATACAGTTTAAATGCTCCTTTGGGAAGTTCTTTTACTTATTTTCAAGTAGAGTTGATATTTAAAATTACAGAGGAATTTCCAGATTAATATTTCTGTATGTGGCAGAGTGTTCACTGGCTAGATTCAGACATCTAAGTAATTTGTCTCTGCTGGTTATATGGGGAACTAAAGTGCTGTCAGTGGTCCCCTGGAGAAGCCAAAGTTGCCTTTGCTGGCTGTCAGAAGAACAACAAACTCTAGCTTGGCTGCCCCAGGTCTTACAGCACCCTCAAAGCTGCAATTTGTCGGAAGAGTTTCCATTGCAAAGCAATCCACAGGCCTAAAATCTGATTAAAAGCTTGTTACTATGTCAGCCTATGGATGGCTGAGAGCTGGGGCTATGCAAGCTGTGTTCCTCCCTTTCAGTGACCTGAAATGGCTGAGCTTCAATCTCCTTTTTCCCCTATTGTAATAAGCCCTTTATCCACAAATCACAGCCCTCTTCACTGAGCTCTTCCCCCTGGTATCCAGTGGCAGGATGCATGGGAATAGCTCAAAGCTGCGCCAGGGGAGGTTCAGACTGGACATGAGAAAGCATATATTTACGGAGAGGGTGGCTGAACACTGGAACAGGCTCCCCAGAGTGGTGGTCAGTGCACCAAGCCTGTCAGTGTTCATAAGGCATTTGGATGAGGCCCTTTACCTTTGGGTTGAAGTGGTCAGGCAATTGTACTAGCTGATTGTTTTCAACCCTTTCCAACTGAACTATTCCATTCTATCCTGTTCTGTGTCAGCAAAGCACTAAGAATCCTGTTTTATCCTGAAGCAACAGGGTGCTGCAGTCTTCCCTGACAATGACACTAGCAAGACAAATGATGCATCGTGCATAATTCCTGTTTCATTTCCTTAATATGCAGTGCATATATCACTGTGGTGGCAGGTGGGCCATTATGGACTACCCGAGAGCTGCCTCCAATACATCACACATATGAAAGGATGATATTATGAGGACTTTAATGTCATATGATGATCCCCTGGCATTGTTTGTCAGACTCCTGTTTTGAATTGGTTTGATGTTAAAGCCTGATGCTGATGGTTATATCTGCCACACTGCATAATTCACACTGTTCTTCTCCTCGATGTTTGCTACCTGAAGTCATGCACTCACAGAAAATGAATGATGATAAACTACAGGAATACACTTAACCTTAACTGTTATTAAATGATTGCTCTTCTCACTGTTTCAGCTGTCAGTGGTCAAATAGATACTTGCTAATGATTTCTGCTTTTAAAGTACGTGTTGAAACTCCTGCTTAAACACATACTTATGTTATTCATGCAGTCATACTAACAGTTTTATAGCAGTAGAAAAGATAACTAGCATAGCAGGAGGGGAGTAAGCACCTGCAGATCATCTAGCAGAACAGCACCAACTCACTAAATGCCCCGCATTCCTCTCCGAGAACTGTGCTATGGGCCATGAACCCCAGAGCTTACGATAGGGTTTTAGTCTCTGCCTTAACCCAGAGCTGGAAGGGTTGTCTTATCTCAGTACCTATGCCAGCTGGGGTAGCCAGTCCAATGGGATGGGGTCAGCACAAACAATTCCTTAGATTTGCAAGGCTTTTTTCCCCTTCCTGTACCTATGAAATCATTGAGCACTGCCCTCAAGGCCCAGGGACTGGGTCAGCTATGGTTCTTTGCTGTCTCCACTTAGAAGATCATATAATCCTAGAATGATTTGAGTTGGAAGGGACCTTAAAGCTCCTCCAGTTCCAGCCCCTGCCACAGGCAGGGACACCTTCCACTGCAGCAGTTGCTCCAAGCCCTTGTGTCCAACCTGGCCTTGAACACTGCCAGGGATGGGGCAGCCACAGCTTCTCTGGGCACCCTGTGCCAGTGCCTCAGCACCCTCACAGGGAAGAACTTATTTCTAACATCTAATCTCAGTGTCTGCTCTGTCAGGTTAAAGCCATTCCCCTTGTCCTGTCCCTACAGGCCCTTGTAACAAGTCCCTCTCCAGGTTTCTTTTTGTCCCCCTTGGGAGTTGGAAGACTGTTATAAAGTGCTTCCCGGACCCTTCTCCAAGATGAATTGTCTTGTCTGGGGGATGGGCAAGACTTGAACTGGTAACACTGCTCTGCTTTGAGAAGTCAGGTTGTTGGGCATGCTGAATGACAGGAGTGTAAGTCTCATCAGTTATTCTGCAAATGCTTAATTTAGGCATTAGTCAGACTGAGAAGAGTTGGCATTGATGATTCCGGCACAATCCTGTCTTCTGCAAGCACTGAAGAAAACTGTGATACTCTGGAGCTAGCAGGGATAGGATAGCAGGGGATGGCCCTTCTGCTCGTAGCTGACAACCCTTTGCAGTTGAAACCCTCACCACAAGGTTTCAAAGGCTCACAGCCCTTGGAGGCTGCCTGTGCTTTGTTGCCTCCCTCTCATCCATTCACAAACCCGGAGCTAACAATACCCATTTGCACATCTTTTCTGAGCTTTTATGGTTAGGTGGCGAAAGTGTCCATCTGGCTGTGGTGTTTATTAAAAATATGAGCATAGCAATTGTTTTACAGATATTTTGATTGAATTAACCAAACCTACAACTTTGCATTGTCCTCCGCTAAAACTGACAGCAACTGTTTCTGTGATCTATCAAATGTAAACCCAGTCAAGAGACCTCTTGTCTCATTTCTCCAAAGCTACAGAAGACTCATTTTCACTTTTGATTTAGGTTGGGCTTGAATAGGTGACCTGTCTGAATGGGAAGGACTTTCCCAGTTGCTTCAGTTGCTCCCTTTATAGTGATTTTGATCTTGCTTCCTTTGATGCATTTCTACTGCTCATCTTTTGTTAATGACACTAAAGTGAGTGTTTCTCTCAAATACCTTGCCTTTACTGAGAATCATCTTGATACGAATCAGCCATTGTTGTATTAGGGAGATGTTCAAAGCAAAGCCTGATACAGCAGGGCAACTAAACGGCTCAAAATCAGAATCACTCAAAGGTGTAGGCATCGTTTTCCTTTTTACATGTGTTTTTTCCCCTTCCTGCTCAGAAAATCACACAAAGTGTATTCTCAGTAGTGGAGAATACAGGAAGGGGAGGAGGTATTTATCACAGTAGCTTGAGTGCTGGAAAGGGACCATTTGAAAAGGACAGAGGATAAAAAGCCATGAATCAATATTTCTATGCGCCTTCTGCCACTGTTTATTTGAATCCATTTGTTTTGCTGACATATTTCCCATGTGGCTGGAAATGCTATTTCCTTTGATAACATCAGCAATTGATGTTGTGCATTTGCTGTATGGCTAGGTGCGTCCCAGGCAAAGGGATGTCACTCTGCTGTAAAATACCAGGGCATGTTTCACTTTTATCTCCCAGCTCTGCACCCCTGTGTGATCAGCCCTGGGTTCTGCTGCCAGGCAGTGCTGCCCTCGCAGGGAATGAACTGACAGTGAACAAATTGATGTTGACCAAGGGCACACCATTATTTTTGTTGCATGAGTGCCCTGGGATTTCATGTGATATGAGGTTTCTTGGAATGGATGCTGCTGGGGTCTAGCAGGGCTGTTGCTAATACTCTATCAGTAGTACGGAGATAGCATGATCAGAAGAGAGTTCTAGAAGCTTTTAAAGCTTAGAAAGAACCATCACATCATAAGCCAGAATGCATCACTGATTTACCAGGTGATGATGCTTGCAGAGAGGCAGCTGCTTCCTTCACTGGCCACATCTCCCAATTACTTACCTTCACCACTGAAAATATATCTCTTAAGCCTAATGTATCTTTACATCTGCTGATAGCAGGAGGGTAACAAATGGTTTATATTTAGTCCAGTATTAATTGAAATGATATAGTTAGAATGCAAAGAATTATAAAAGATGAAATATTTCACTAGGAACTGATTTGATCACACTTGGAATAATGGAGAATTAATTTTTTGATTATTATATTCACACAAATATATGTACATACCAGATTTGGGTTGTTTTTTTAACAAACCCACAACTCCTATGAGAACATGAAAGGGAGGTTTTGTTAAGCTGCAAACTAGTTTGGTGTAAGAGGAGACAACTTGTTTTTATCTGCTTTCCTTTCAATGCATGCTCTGAGAATATGGCATTTCTGCTAGAAACTCCTCAACTCAGGCAGTAGTAATTTTAATGAATGACATATTGCTTTATGTAAAAATGCATCTTGGTCTCTCTTCTCATTACTGGTGTATGGAAAAGCAATCATCTTCTCTGTCAAGAGTTAAGAAGGAAAGAGAAGCTTTCAGTGAATTACAAAACTGTTTATGTTTTGGGGGAGCAGACAGGGGAGTGGAGCGGCAATAGAAAACATTTGCTGTGTTGTGCCTCTTCCCAGTGACCCAGAAAAGTGTTGGGGGTTTTTTTAGCCTCTCCATAGTTACCGGAATATCCATTTTTCTTTTCGTGTTTTGTTCTCAAAGCCTGGCACCCACAGGAGGTGATTTCTGTGCTCTTTGAGCTTTGAATCAGCAAATGGAGGAGAGCACATCCTTTCTTTGTAAAAAGGTGCAGACTCCTGTAGTTTTTTCCCCATTCAGAAGCCGCTCAAAAGAGCATACCTTTCGAACGTAATTCTTGCTATTCAGGTGGTGGTGCTGAACAAAGCTGAGGTTGGATACCAGCCTCTTAAAGGGAATTCTTCTTTTCAACATCAAGCTGGTTGCATTCCAGCTCGGACCAGCTGCTGCTTCTACTTTTTGAATGATGAAGAAGCAGATACTGACATAAAGGCATCCAAACTGCCATGTGCCAATTGCCATTTACTTGAGTCCTACTGTGCACATTCATACAGGAATTGTGAATCTGTGGCTTCAGAGCACGCAGGGTGTAGACATGGATAAATAACCTGGTTTGGTGAGGTTTAACTTCAGGAGACTTCCCCATTGCCTGGGTTGTTCTTTTTCTCCTACCCAAAATCTGCTCAGTAAATTATGCAGAGCAGAGATTTGTTGCTAGATTACTCTCTTCTTTACAGCCTGGTACAGCAGGGACTTGGGACTGGGCATGTGTTTCCAGGTAGACACCTACAACAGGTAATAAATGGTAAGAGTGTTGTGGTTCCTTTCACCAGTGTTATTCTGATCGGATCAGGCTACATTTCATTAGGGCGATGTGAAAACCCAAAAGACTTTCTGGCAAGTTCCAAAGCATGAAGCGCTTGTGCACAACAGCATGGGTACACTGGGATCTTATAATCATCTTTTATAAAAGGAATCATGCTACATCTATGCTGAATGGGCAGAACAAGCCATGGTACAGTCCTCCTCCCGACTGCCCAGAACAGGCACCTGCCCAATGGGAATTTGCTTTTGACTCATGTACTCAAGTTTCAATTCTGTTTAGAGTAAAGGTCAAGATGAAGAGGGACGAAAGCTTTTCATGCTGAGACTTGTCTTCACAGAACCAGCACTTGCTGGGGATTCACATCCTGACCTGGAACTGGGAACGTGGTTAAGTGAAGTGTCCAGACTGGTTTCAATACAGGGTGACTGGAAAAAGATCATGAATGGTCTCAGCATTTTTTGGGACAGAAATTTGGAATGCTTGGGTCCAGTTCAAAAAATATCAGCCAACTTGTCTCTGGCTTCCAACCCACAAGTTAGCAGCTCATTAGTTCATTGCATTGTGTTGAAGATTGATGAAGTTCTGTAAGCACTTCAAGACAGTTCATGAACACACTGAATTATAAGCGTGGGAGTAGTCTTGTGGATGTAGCATTTCTTAGCATTATCTGAAGCGTGTTCTCTTAAACCATATTTGACAGGTGAGTCCAATAGAGAAAATGTGGTTCCAGTGCATATATTGAGAGCAGATGCAGTAAACTGAATTCAGTGGCTCAGAAGGGGGCAGCTGCTGCAAAGCTTGACATAGAGGATAAATCACAAAGTGCTATTTCTGGCCTCTGGCAAAATGAAAGGTGGGTGATGGAAGATTGACTTGAAAACAATCGCTTTAAATGATCTTGGAATTGTATGAGCTGGAGATGTGCTGCATTTACACTAATGGATGAATCCAGAAGCTGACCTAATTCCCTTTATTTTTGTCACAGGGGCTTTTCTTTACCTATTGCACTTGCAGAGGAAACATTTAAAGAGAACTTAAAGTAATTTTCTGTCTGTAAAGGTAACACATGTGTCAGGCTACTTACAACCTCTTTTACTTATTTTTCTTTAAGTAACAGATTACTTAGTGTTTAATTTGATTTTTTCTAATGTAACCAGTTCCTCCATAGCGATATATTTATTTGTGGCTGGGTTTTCTTTGCATATAAGTTAACTTCTTTTATAAAGTAGCATATAAAAGCTCACTGACAATATGGTAATTCTCATTGCAGCCCAACAGAGGATGCTTGAAGAAAACTACATGAAAAGTGGTTAGATCCAGCTGAGATTTCGTGCTGTATCAGTAAGTAGTCCCTGTATTTTTCTTAGTTATGTATTTCAGCAGTGAGTTTTGGAGTGAAATGCCTTAAGCCACACTAATGAATACACATAAAGGGAAGTGATCTGTTTGCTATTGTCCCATGTCCCTTAATTCACTGTAAATAAAGTTTATTTTGTTTATATTTCCACCTGCATTATTTTCCACTCACTTTGTTGTTTTGCAGCATCTCCATTATGATTTTGATCCTGGGTGACATTTTTAGCTGATAAATATCACAGAAATTGCATTGATGAATTAAGCTATTTAAAAGCTTAGTTCCTCTGTTCTAGACTTAGGCATATGTCAAGCTGGTTGTGTTTGCAGTGTAAAGCATCAGGAATGCTACACTAGCTCTGCTGCCGCTTTAATTCTCCCAGCAAAAGTTGCCCTAGAAAAGATCTATAGCTTAGAAATTGTCTAACAGAAAAACATAATATGAATATGAAAGAGTATTTTGTTTGAATTCTGCTTTGACTTCAAGAGACACATCTATGAAGCCAAGCAGGTAAGCCTCTGACTTAGGAATAAAATCTGACTTGGTGCATCAGTCCTGAAGCAGAGCAGGAACAAGAAGGAGTGGCAAGAGCAGAGACCATGATTGTCCTGAAGCACAGTCTGTTCATGCTACTTATTACCATGGGGAAACCACAAAACAGGATGGGATCTGATATTTTTGCAATGTCTGAAGATTATATTTAGTGTGCTAGAGTTTTAGAATCCTTTAAAAGCCTTCCCTTCTATTCTCATTGCCTGATAAGGTCTACCAGCCATTAGATATAAATAGTTGACAGAAGCAAAGGTGTGACTTTAAAACATTGTACATGTAAACACCTCCCAGGAATGCTTTTGCATGTCCTTATCGCTTTTCTGCTGATGTGCCATCGGGAAATTCCATCCTTATTTTTTCCTTCATTCTGATACGAAGTCAGAATCAGTCTTCAACAATGTTCATCGACATTCTCGCTGGTTCATTGTTTCCTTGTATTTTGCAATGTTACCTGTGCCATTTTCATCTGACTTCCTGCACTACGTGGTGAATGTGAGACAAGTATGCTACCAGTTAGAGAAAGCTTGAAGCATAATTTTGGTGGGATAATACTATGGGTTGATTTACTCCCCTACTGTTGTAATGCATCATCTGGTCACAGACCCCGTTGTGGTGGGGGCTGTGAAGGAGAAAGGCAGTGTGTGTCCTCCAAAGCCAGAGATCTCACAATCAGACAAGAAGTAATGAATGGATACAGACAGGGAGGGAGGCAGAAAGACACATGAGCCGCTGTTAGTTGGGAGGGTTTCGGCACACCGGCAGCCGGCAGCCGAACAGTAAGGATTTTATTGGCTTAATGTCAAAGGAGAATCTTAAGGATAATGAGGATAGTTTCACAGATACTTGCAGCTGCCTGAGAAAACGCACAAAGGTGCCTGAGTGAGTGTTTTAACAAGTGGGAGATAAGGGCTTTTATCCTGAATGGACTGAAGGACAGAGTGGGTTTCCTGATACTTAATGAAAGCTGAGAACTGGGTCATAAAAAACCTTGAAAATGACGCTTCTGTTTGATGTGATGGTCCAGAAACTCAAGAGGGGTCTGAGATGGTTTAGTAACACGGTTGGTTTGATGGATAAAAGGGGACGTGACTACATTTGTTGAGGAAGTGAAAAAAAAAGGTCACTGTAACTCAGGAAAGACAGAGTCTGTTCAGGAGACTTGCATCTTTGAGTGGATAAGGGAGGGTGTTACTTGAACCAGGTTCTAAGAACGGCAGAATGTGGGACACGAAGGCCCAAGCCAGGGCAGCACCCAGGTGGGATGATGGAACTGTGCCCAAAAGAAGAGGTAAAGGAAGAAGATAAGATAGGGAGTCTGGAAGGAAATTAAAAGCTCTCTTTGAAGTTGAGCTTATAGTTTTTGATATGTTGAGGTTGTTATTACTGCCAGAAAGGAAGGGAGGAGGAGACAGTGTTAAGCCAGGGACACAAACACAACCTGGGTGGGTAAAGAGGGACTGAAGGGAAGCAATAATTTGAAGTAGGAGGAAAATTAGAGAGTACTGAGCAAAGAAGCCAGGCAAGACAAGATTGTGGGTGGTGAGTGATGCCCAGGCTCTGGGCAGATTGAGGAGGATGAGGCTGGAGCCCTGATTGTGAAGTCTGATTAAGATAAGGCCACTTGCTGTGCTGGGAAGAGCAGTAATCATGAGGGATAGAGTCTGGCATCTGTGTGTCTTTGGTCCTTGACTAACACCACTTTAAAATCTCTTGCATTTATTATTTCTTTTTTAAAGTTTGTCTGCAAAGCTTCTTGTACTTTCTAAGTCCTTTATCCCTGAGGGTAAAAGGGTAAGGGTTAGGAGGCATTAGAGGGGACATCAGGTTGACCAGCTGAGATTTTGGAGTGGGTCAAAGCAGGTGCCAACTTCTAGACAGCTGGACAATGCAGAATGGAAAGCGGGAAGTGGTACCGGGTCCCACAGAGTACATGGGTGGACCTTCCTTTAAGTATGGAATTGAAAGCAGACCAAGAAACTATGCGATAGACTGTCATCAAAGCCTTCCCCACCATGACAGATTATTGGAAAGAAAGGTTTTAATGGACCAGTATTTCCTCTCATACATAGATAGTGCTCCAATTTAAAACTCAAAGCCTGGTGAATTCATGCATTATCTTCCATCAGGAGGAACTCTGGATCCTATTTTTCCATTTTCTGAGAAAATACCAAGGATGAGGAAGTTGATATCCAGTATCTAACACAAAACAAAGACTGGGCACCAGCTCTTCTGTTGCTGCATGCTGGTGGCTCATAGCAGCTAGATACGTGCTGTGCAAATTATTCTGCAGAATGCCTCAGCTGTGAAAGCAAATGCAAGACATGACAGAGAAAGCTTCCTGACCATCTGATTAAACTGCCCGAGAAAGGCCTGCTTTTAAAACAGCAAGAGAAGTGCTGCCTAACTCCTGTTAGGTGCAAGACAGTCACCAGTAGTAGGGCTCTATGTAGAAGGGCAGCAAAGCATTACTCTGTAAGGGAGCTGCTACTTGTTCTCTTCCCCTTTATATACTGTTTTTGCTCGGGCAATGATTCTTTCTTCCCTCCCCAGTCTCCCTTTCCAGATTTTGCCACAAATAATTCTCTTGTGGCTATCATAAATGTATTGTAAACCTCCCAGTCACCCACTGCTCACTACTGGTGAGGCCATACCACACACATAGAGCCATTATTCAAGCAAATACATGGCTTGCAATGTATTTTTTGTCCAGTTTTCTGGCATTCTTGCTCGGAAAACGCCGTGGCTTCAGTGTTCAGCCCTGCAGATGACTAGCTCCACCTCTAGGCGAACGACAGTTGGCTTCACAGGGCGATCTGCCCATCGCTGTTCATGCTGGGGTTTATACTTTCACTTCGGAAGAAACAAACCAGAGTGTTTTATTACATTGATGGCTCTCAGTAACGAGCATGATGCTGCTGTTACGCTTCCCTGTGGAAGTCCAGGGGGAATGAAAGTTGGTCCTTCTGTCAGGAAAAACTCTCAAATATTTCCTAATTTTTACACCTAAATATATTGGTAATGCTCCTTTTAAAAAAGATTCTCACAATCAGAAAATTCTCTTGGCATCAGTTAATATCAAAATCCTTTTCACTTTTATATTCTAATGACTGAAATTGTTGTGCTTTTATACCAAACACATCTTGGCATTTGCATTCTCAGCTCAAGGAGTGGAAAGGGGGAACCTGAATCAAAAATTAATGCACAAAAGCTTTGGCATGTTCCCTGAAAATATATCTTAATGTATTCTATTATGAACCCTTCGTTCACTGGAGCCAAAGTTTTTATGGGCTCCCACATATTCTCTGAATACATTGTGAGAAAGAAATGAAATACTTAATGACACCACAAACAAAATCTGCTCTGAGGAGTCTACAGTTTCCTTTTTGCTTTTAGTCAAGAGGCACTTGTTTGATAAATGGGGCGCTTTTAGAGAGCTTACAATAGATGCACACCCGAGCGGAGGCGGAGGCTCAGCAGAAGATTACCAGGAGATAATGGAGCAAGTCAAATGAGAAAACATGATGAAACAGCAGAATATTTACATGCTGTTTTGCTTCTCCCGTTTGCATTAATAAAACCAGGGCTTTTGTGTTTATTTCCGAATGCTGCCCTATAAGAACATGTCGCTGGATGTGCCCATGTGGCTGATGACCTGCCCAGACCCATGGTCCTGGGAGAGCGGGCTGACATCTAATGACGAGCTGTAAAAACAGCATCAGTGAAACAGCCTCTGAAGCTTTTTACTGCATTAAATGCATCTGGCATCTCCTGAAGAACCTAAATCCATTGGGAAGCCAGATGTATCCACTTTGTCCCCGGTGAAACCACACTGTTGCCAGCTGAGCTGCTGAGCACTGGTGGTGCGGGGATGGAGCCAGTCCTGGTGGGGGCTCTCAGTGGAGAAACTGCGTGAGCAACATCTGGCATGAGGGCTGATGGCCACAGGACTGAAGAAAGCTATGTGGAAGTGGTATCATTTCACCTGTGAGGGCCCTTTCCCAGGAGCAGCATGGCCAAACTCAGATCCATGGCGATGGTTCAGCCTGGCTGATAGAGCATTCCCTTTGGTGGTGTCGTAAAATGGCCAAACATATGTGACCTTCTGGCATGTTCTTTACTCCATGGGTAGCTCAGATACATCCAGAACCTCATCTTTTGTGTAACACGCACAGAAGTCGGTGCATGCTCCAAGTAAGAACCTTGGCTGGCTGGACTTTCAGATGCTTGAAGCTTTCCCTGGTGGTAGGGAATCGTCTTCAACTGTGTTCATATTTAGTGGTGCATGGGCATTGGCAGATGGCACTCCAGATTCTTGTGCGCTGGAGGCAAGAGGCTGGTTTTGCAAAGTGCTGAGCACAGTTTCAGAGACTGAAACTGCACTGGCCTGGTGTCGTCCAGACGTATTGGACTGGCCTACCAAAGGTCCAAGAAACAACCAAAATAAGGTTATTCATGAATACTACCCAATCCATTTTATTATTTAAATGTGAGTTCCTTTTGATATTGGCTGATGGAATGGAATAGTCTGGTCATGCCTGTAGCTGAAAGGATTAACTTATATCACATGCCACAAGAATGCTTGCAATGCAATTACAATAAAAGAATTGTGTTTTGTATTGGTGCTGTAAAACCAAAGGCAAATCCATATGAGCAAAATATACATGCTGTAAAATGGTACATGCCGGGGTTAGGGCAATGCTTTATGTGCCTGACAGACATAACAGTGTGTCCAGCATGTTCAGCTGAGGCTCTGACCCAGGGAACACGGCTGTGCAGGAGTGTCTATCCACCTGTTCCCATGGGCAAATACTGAGTTATCCTCATAGCCAGGAACTGAGTGACATGGACCTTGAAATAATCCTGTTTAACAATTTATGAAGGAGAGTAACACGCAAGGACCTCATGAAGAGAAGTAACAGGACATATACAACACAGCAGAGGCAAGGGGTGAACCTCAAGCTCTGAGCTTCAGTGGAGCTCCTGGACAGAAGGTGGGGGTCCTGGGTGAGGTTGGTCATGTTAATTATGGCCAATTAGTGCACTCAAGGCCCTTGATTCAGGCACAGATAGTGCAGGGAATATGACCACTATTGGGGAAGTTGGAAGAATGTCAGTGGATATGCTAGTGTAGTCACTGTGCTCAATATACTGCTGATGGTGGTGTTTGGCAGAGAAAAGGGAGCTGGTTAGAAAATGTATTTTCATTATAACAGCTTCACACAGTTCTGTGTCCTGCTCTCTTTGTGAGGCTGGAGAGGAGGAGCACAGCCTTACTTGCTAAAGGACAGAAGTGGGTGCCTGCTTGAACCTGATGTAAAACTTCCATTTACCCTAAATGCAAATTTAGGCTGAGTTTTTGCATATGTACCAGGGGTAACAGCGGACAGTCTGTGTCGCCTCTCATATGACTCTTTTGTTAGTTTCAGTAGATTATAATCTGATTTGGCTACATTTCTGTTGTGCCCTGCACAGCAGGAGCATACCTATATGTCCACAGTGCAGGAGAGAGGACAAACATCTCTGGAGTGCTTGTGTTTGGTTTTGATCAGCAGCTTACATTTATGGCACTCTTCCCTGGCTGGGGTGGTGAGTGTGCACTTCTCTACGGCCCCAGAGGAACCTGGCAAGAGCATGCTCCTGCTGCCTTGTTAAGGGGCAGATGGAATTAAATACATACTACGTTCAAAATACACTGTTTCATAGACTCATAGAATCCTAGAACAGTCTGTGTTGGAAGGGCCCTTAATCCACTGGAGCAGGTTGCTCCAAACCCCTTCCAACCTGGCCTTGAACACTGCCAGGGATGGGGCAGCCACAGCTTCTTTGGGCAACCTGTGTCTCACCACCGCGAGAGGGAAGATTGCAGGGGCTGCTCCCCTTCAGGCAGCTGATTTCTGCTTGTGCTGTGCGTCCTTCTGAAGTCAGAAGTCGATACTGCTGATAAAAGGTGTCAACAGCCTTTAGTTCCCAAGGACTTAGCACATAAACTGTTTTTTGTGGGTTTTTTTTTTCCATGGAAAGACCAAGAGATCGTAATGTAATAAGACAGAGTGTACAGTCTGTGTTCACAGATGCAGTGGGGAAACACTAAGGGTGGTCTCTCCATAACATAACCGGCACATTTTCATGAAAACTTGACACTAATCCTCTTGCCCTAAGTGGTAGCTGCTGTTGGAAAGGATATGTGGTATGCCACAGGTTGCCAGACGGCAGAGGGGCTATTGGCTCTCTGAGCTCAAGCAAGCCATCTCTCAGAGACTGTCAAAATACGTCTCAAAAATCACAAGTACTTGAACCTCCCTTTCGGTTTATCTGCTCCCCAGCAGTATTCTGCAAGGGGCTGTCATATTTGCCATTGAAAGAGCGATGTTTCCTGCTCCTCCTGACAGACTGCTGTTTAAAGCTCTGCTTAGCATTCATGTTTCTTTCTTATCAGAATTATTTCTTTTTTCATTTGGCTTTTAGAACCAGAGCTATAAATCTGGGATGCTTTTTACATGCTGTGTTAGGGTTTGATTAAAATCCCACTGAAATCAATGGAAGCTTTCCCATTGACTCCAGTAGACCGGCACTTGGGAAATAAGGAAAAATGGTCTGTTTTAAAATAAGAAGAATTGTATCCATGTCATAATGTTTATTACCAATAGCAGGAAATAAACCATAACATATTATGCACGTCTTTTCCCAACAGGTCTCATCTATCATTTAACTGCTCCGTACATAACACCCAGCTGTGGCACAGAGCACAGCAACAGCGGTGGTGGAATACCTAATCATTCTGCTTTAGAAACACAAATAGCTGAGGAAAAAGAATATACCCTTTTCTGATTGATACAAATGTTGATATAAAATGAAGCTCAGACAAGAGAGAACCATCCAGCAGAAGCAAGTGACACAGCCTGCTCTAGAGAGCCTGGAAGGAAAAGCTCCCTTGTTGCCCCATTTCTGTGTAAAAAATGCTTCTTTGTTGGTTCACAGTTTCCCTGGGTACTATTAGAAAACCTTGATCTTCCCTTTTAATTTGGAGTAAAGCTTGTGGCTGTGACCTGGTTATCAAAAGTGCTGAGCCAAAAAAACCTAGTAAATATTATGAAATAAATATTAAACATAAATTATGATGTAATGAGCAATGAATGCTTCTGATACTTGTTAGGTAATTAGATATGGATCCAGGAGTCTGCAGTGAAAATGTGACATCTGCATGTTATCTTGTTGGTGAAAGTATTAGAGCTTACTGATGAGCTGGTCACAGTAAAGAAGTCTCAGGTCTCCAGGGATTTTATGGAGACGTGTGGATACTCAGGTCTTGTCAGAATTGCATTTGTATACGGTTTTCTCAACTAATATTGAAACTAATTATAGCCGTGGTATTACAAAATGGGATTTTGTCAAGACGGTGTTTGAAGCCCGAATCAAATTTTCACATGCTGACGAGGAAAAAAGGAAATGATGCAGGGAAGACTCTGAAGTGCATGCAAAAACAAGTGCTGCTTTAATGATGAGGTATTTGATAGCGCCTTTATCAGCATGCAGTCATGTGTTTAAGTAGCATGAGCCATAGATGACTGTTGCAGCTTGTCATTTGCCTTATGGGAGGCAAGAAAGAGCTTCTTGTTTGATTTGTAAGATGAGCTAGCTTGTTGCACAAGGCAACAGAGGAGGCTCTGTAGAGAACTCCACAGCGAAGTATTTCCTAAGCTTTCTTGGATTCCCGCCACAAGGAAGTGCAGCAAGTGCAGCCACAGTGCAAGGACCATTGTATAAGGGATTGGAAAGAAAACCTTGAAAGATCAGGGTAAAAACACCCAACCCCAAACAAAACTCCAGCTGGTCTGTAAGCTACAGAGATGGTAACAAGAATAGGTGTGTGCAGCAAGAGTATGAAACAGAGAATGGGAAATCCTAGCAGTGAAAAATGCTGGGTTTGTCTTCCTTCTCCACTGCTCTCAGATGTTAACATAAGCACTTTCTAAATTAATAAGACCAAGACAAAGCTATGCTGATAAAGGCAAGTTCCTGACTGCTCCTCAGGTCACAGTGTTTTTAAATACTGGTGAAGAGCCCAAGATCTGTTCCTGGGATCAGTGGAAGCGGCTGAGTAGGAGGGTATGAGGGAGTTGCTCTGCAGGTTGAGAACACAGACATGCCTTTCTCGAAGCAATGAAGACACACACACTTCATTTAGCTTTGTGATTACCAGAAAATTGCAACACTTCCCTAACCTAAAAATGGTTTTCTGCTTTAATACCCATTATGTCTCTATGGATATTTGCATTGTATTACACATCCCACTCAGTCAATGCAGAGATGCGGCACAAGTGAGTAAAAATGTCCTTTCTGTCCCATTTCCAGACATGCTTAAGGTGTAGAGAGAAATAAATCAGCAGCCAAAGCTGGTGTCTGTATGTGCTGAGTCCATGATCTCAGGTCTATGCATGATGTGCCAGATCAGCTTTTGGTCTCTCCTGGTGTTCACCAACAGAGAAAATGAAGAGGGCTGGGTATCAGTTTGAACAGACCATTGGTGTTCACAGTGCGATCTTTGCAGCTGGGAAAACCACTATTAGTCTAAATAGCTAAGAGAAAACCGCAATAGGGACAAATTCTTTCCACGGCTGGCTTTTACCAAAGCACCTGAAGGTTGAACAGTTCCTCAGTGCAGTGAAACCAGTGCTGCCTTCTGCTTTTATAAAATAGGGCAACTTTGCCTCATGCTAAAATATAAACTGATGCTTATATTCAGAAAACAAATGGTATGCTTCTTGCTGTCCATGAGATGTTTTGGAAGCAGGCTTGGTACCCCTGTTTTTACCTGCATTTTCAGGGGTATTTGCCAAGAACAAAACACCAAACAGCAGCAATTTCAGCAAAATCCTCATTCTGTTCTTCCATCACAATAGCCAATTGCAAATGAAAGTAAATGTAAAGTAAGTATACTTGAAGGCAACCAAATACTATCGTTCACAACTTACATTGTTCACTGACAAGGAAAATGGTTTTATGTGTAGTTTGTGCAGGCTTTTCCTCTTTTAACAGAAGGGAGCACTATAAAACACTTTACAGATCATACAACCCCAGCCTGGTTTGTGTTGGAAGGGCCCTCAAAGCTCATCCAGTTCCAACCCCTACCATGGGCAGGGACACCTTCCACCAGAGCAGGGTGCTCCAAGCCCCTGTGTCCAACCTGGCCTTGAACACTGCCAGG
>JAOEHY010025563.1:0-15871 GCA_025447955.1 Psilopsiagon aurifrons
CCCCTTGTCCTCTCACTACAGTCCCTAATGAAGAGTCCCTCCCCAGCATCCCTATAGGCCCCCTTCAGATCCTGGAAAGCTGCTATGAGGTCTCCACACAGCCTTCTCTTCAGCCAAGTTGAGCAGTGAACTGCAGTGGCAAGGTTATAATAAGCTGCTGTGCTTTTTTGTTTGTTTGCTTATTTTCTTAGGGCTGCTGTACTAGGCCTGTTGCAGTGACACATTTTTTGTTACCTCACATGTGGCTGGTGATATTGACAGTGCTGCTGAATCAGGCTTTGGTATTCTTGATCATTCTGCATAATCCCCAGGGAGAAATCCTGCTGGCCTTTGTGCTGTTCAGGAAACCATTTGGGGTGTATTATATCTGCTGCTCTGTTGTCACAGATGAATCTATGATCGGAGATAATCTTTTTCGGAAAGCTGGCTTTTGTGTAAGATGCAAAGTCTGATTTAAACAACCTATTTTTCTTGCTTGCTGATATGTAATTATGTCTGTGTACTTATTTTGTTAGGTATTTATTGCGCAGTCAAGAGCTTCTGGAAGCCACCGAGATGTTGAAGATGAGGAGCTTACACGAATCTTTGTTATGATACCTAAATCGTATACAGAGGAAGATCTGCGAGAGAAGTTTAAGGTACTACTTTGCTATTTGTTAATTGCTTCAAGTTGCCTTTGTCTTAATTTACCAGAAGGTCTTACCAGTTGAAGCTTAATGCCTTTTCAAATATTGTAAATTAATATGCTTTTCAATTATTCTAGATGTATGGCGACATTGAGTACTGCAGCATTATTAAAAACAAGACCACTGGAGAAAGTAAAGGTTTGGGCTATGTGAGGTATTTAAAACCTTCGCAAGCTGCCCTGGCAATTGAAGAGTGTGATCGAAGTAAGAATCTGAATTCTTTCAAGTTTTTTTCACAATAACTGTGTATCATCAATAAGGTACATTTCATTTTTAGTTTTGTTTGCAGGTAAATTATTTGATGTAAACCCATCTTGAGACAGTTATATTGCAAATAAAAGGTTGTATTAACATTGAGAACAGCTGCTTGGTTACATTCTTGAAAGACCAAGCTGTAAGAAGGATCAGTGTAAGGAGTTTGGAAAATGGATACAGAGTTTTGTTTCATGCATTATTGCTGGCCTATAATGTAGGCTTCATGTACAGGAAAACCTCATTTTAATATATCCCTGGGAGTATACATTTTAATCAAATGTACTTGATAAAAAAATAAATTTGTATATAAAATATAGTTGATAATCCATGGAGATTCTGTTGTGATTCTATTTATTTAAGAACAAATTAATTCTAATCAGAGTTTGTATTTTTGTTTTTTTTTATATTTATTATCATGATGAATCTGTTACAGAATGAAAGACTTTGTATGCTTTATAACCAGCCATCTGTCATTTATGCATTAGCACCAAAAAGGTGTTAATGAATTTTAGTGACTCTGGTGGAAGGCCACCGAGGTGATAAGGGGCTGAAGGACATGAATGCTGAGGAAAGACAGGGGGAATTTACCCAGGAGAAACAAGGCTTTGGGGGAAACCTAAGTGCAGCCTTCCAGCTCAACTTCCTGTTCAGTGTTTGCTTAATCAAAATACGCAGTGACTTGGCGTGTGCATGTGTTTGCTGTCTCCTTTCCTCCCCAATATACATGGTTCCACATCTTATATATCGTAAGTGGTTCTACAAAAATTATATTTTTGACAATTCTCACGTGGGACTATGAGTCTGAGATTACTTAGTAGTTAAATTCCATTTCCTTTTTTGCTGTGACATGAAAATAAAATCGGTTGATAGCCTGAGAGTAATTCCTAGTTATTTTATAAAAACAAAACATAGATCACTGCATATATATGTAGTCTGCGGTTACAGTGCCTAAGTTCAGGTGGCTGCCTTTGGAGCGTCTCTGAATCCTGGGAGGCATCACAGAAATGGATGTCGGAAGGGACTTTGGAGGTCACCTTGCCTAATCCCTGTGCTCAAGCAGGGCCACTTGGATACCATGGTTGCCCAAGACCATGTCCACACACCTTTTGAATATCTCCAAGGATGGAGGTTCCTTATCTCTGGGCAACCTGTGACAGTGCCCAGTCAGTCACACCAAGTAGGCTCTGTTGTGCTTAGAACTAATGTAGTTGCATGCGGAATTTGTAAACTTTGACACAATTATCATGCAGATTTTGAGTTATGGATTAGTTATTTTCCTAAATCCAGCACTTACTGGGATTTCTGAATAATGTGTTTCTAAGTATATGGTACTTGGAGAATGTACGTCTTGTCAGGCAATTCAGTTGTGTTAAAGTGTTGCTATATGTCTGGTTGTTCCTTTCAGGCTACAGGGCCATTTTGGCTGAACCTAAAAATAAGTCATCCGAGTCTCTTGAACACGATTATTATAGTAATAATACAAGGCAAGAGCTAAGAGGAAATACACTTTCATTTTGTAAGTCACATTTTTTTACACTAAAAATGATTTGTGGTCTTGAGTATGGTCACAAAATGAGATGCATTTTGCAGTAAGGGAAGGTAATGGAGGCTTATGTCAGCACTTACGTAGTAAATTGGGTGTTGGGGTTAGAAACAAGCCAGTCATTTTATTTCTATATTTTTATGCTTTGCTCTAGTGGGTCACTTATTTTGTGACCTGTGTTGGAGAAATAAACATGTTACCTTTAGTATATAATTGGCTTAAAAGGTGAATGTAAAGTATATATGAAATGAAGGCATGCTAGTGTGATAACTCAAATTATTCATTTTTTATTTATTCATTAAACATTGATTCTTGAGGTGGGCACCCAGAGTTTTGTTGTTTTGAAAAAGAGAGCAGAATTCAAGAGTCAGTCTCCAAACGTCTGTCAGTGGTATCACGGCTTCCCTTTATCCAAGAGCAGCTGTTTGCCCTCTTTGATCTAGTTCCAGGACTGGAATATTGTGATGTTCAGAGAGACCCTCATACTAACAGTGGTAAGTAAAAGTACAAAAATATATTTTTCTTTCTGTTAAGGGAGTTCCTTTCAGTTGTACTTCAGTTCATTTGTATTGCAAGATGCAGTACAGTTGTTGGAAAGAATGTTTTATGTATCAGTGGTTGCTGCTATCACTGAAGCATCAACCCAGAAATTCAGTTTTGTTTGAACCCCTGTTTACAGATAGCCTTCAATACCTTTATTTTTAGATGATCTAGTCTCAAGAAGGACAGAATCAAACCCCTGAAAAGTGGTTTTTGGTTACATTAAGTTTATAGTTTGGGGCCAAATAAATGGAGAAAACGTTTCAAAATATTAGATGTATAGTTTAAATGTTTTCTGAACAGGTCATTTGAGTTTTCATCTTGAGAGAGGTGTGTGTGTGTGTAGAAGCTGACATGAATAAACTGGATTAAATAAATCCAAATCATGTTTTATCTTGGAAGGATTGTGTTTGTTTCAGTCTTACTGTTTTGCTGAGAAGAATGTGGAAGATATCTCTTCTCCAAGAAATTTGAAATTGATTCACAGAATTAAAATGTAAAAATAATTGTTGATGGGATAATTGCATTTTAAAATGAAACTCTGTGTGCCTTTGTCTCTAACTTGGGGTTAGGGAAGAAGATAAGTTTTTGCTTGTGTTGCTTTATTACCAGCTTTTCAAGTTAACATAAGTATAGGTGATTTGTCACTGAAGTTTTCTGTATGAATACTACTGATTAATGTAGTGCGTGGTAAAAGACTTAAGAATTTTGTATCTTCCACGACTAATGTGCAGTTTAATCATATTGCTTTGTATGAGTGTAGCTTGTCCTTAGGATTTACAAATATCCTACTGGAACTGTTGTACACTGTATTTTAGGGTACGCTGTGATTCAGTACAGTACCGCTGCATCAGCTGTATATGCCAAGTATAAATTACATGGTTTTGAGTATCCTCCTGGAAATCGATTAACTGTCCTTTTCCTAGAAGATGGGAGTGATAGCTCAGAGTAAGTACCAATACATAGAGATACAAAGTTGTAAGTTGTGTTGTGGAGAGCAAAATTGAAAATAAATACACAAATTTTTAACTTTAGAACCATCAGCAATGTCACTGTGATCTTGTTTCATACTTACAGGTAGTATTATCTGAAATGTAGGTGGTTTCGTTTTGTTTCTTTGATCTTGTCTTTTAATGATTTAGAATAAGCCTTTGAAACTTACTTGGTTTTGATAAAGATTAAACTAAGTATTTTTAAGACAGATTGCAAAACCTTGTATTTGGCAAGAATCTTTATAAATGTCCGTAATATGTAACAAGTCTGGAATGTGTTTTTTGATGAGGCTTTTGTGTTAAAAATGAGATTCATGAGCTTGATCTCTTGTTTATGCTTGCAGTATTGGAAACAGTAGCCTTGTGAAGCACATATGTAGAGTAAAACTGTTGGGTGCAGAGGATCTATCAGGTCTATCAGAGCCAACTGTGTGGGCATAGTAGTGTTTTACTTTGACTGTCTCTAATCTGTTCCTGTGATTTGAATGCCCTTTAAAAGTTGGAGCAGCTTAGGTACACTCCTGCAGTGAACATTTTGTCTGAGTTTCATCCTAAAGGAATCCAGTTTGTCAGACTTACTCTGTGATATGAATGAGGACAGTAAGGAGGGACAATGGGGAGATTCACTTCAGAGATGAATGTCTAAACAAAAATAAATATTCATTGCAACCTTCATTCTTCAGTAATTCCTACTGTTTCATGGCCCTACAACATGGGCTGTGAACCTGTGCAAAAAGGGCGATTGATCTTTCTTATTCAGCATCAGAGGAAAGAAAAATCACTGGAAAATGAGAGCTGGAAATAAACTTCCTGTGATAATATTCTGATTTATGAATTGAATCTCTGTGCTTTTTATGGAAACAGGTGAAATTTTCCTATCCCTTCTGCTTTTTGGGTACCTTTCACAAAATGTAGTGGGCTCTGCAGAGTGTGGGGTTTTTTTTCTTTTTGTTTCCCTCCCTCCTTCTCCCCTGATCATTAAAAAAAGCAAAGAAGAGTTTTGTATCACTTTATGTAGAAGTGTGTGTTTTCAGTGAGTTGCAGCTAGCGTGCATGCTTTCAAGGCATGTCTAGAGTGTCATAAGAGCCTGGTTTGACTTTTTTTTTTTTCTCTTTATCTGCATGAGTTTATAGATTTCCAGAAATACTTCTGGGTACGCAGTAAAACTTGTTTTCTCTTGCTGAAATGAAGAGTACTATAATGTAGCTCACTCTTTAAATAGTATATTATCACTTCTGCTTGCAGCCTCATCAGAAAAATGGCAACACAGCTGGTAACAGCACATGTGTCATCAGTGTTGCGGACTAACAGTGCGGTTGTTCAGCAATATAGGACACCTCCTGTAAGTTAATATAATGGATACTGTTCATATTCTTCTCTGTATTGCTGTAAGAAACTTCAGCTATGTCAATAAAGATCACTGCTCACAGTCTTCTGTAACTGTTTTAGATGCTACCTTTAAGATATACCTTTAGATGCTCCTGTTTAAGATGTACCTTTTATTTCCTGTAAAGGTGTCTGACCTCACTTGGATTTATTGTGCAATTTGGTGAAATAACCAAAGTAAAGAAATAGAGATCAAACTGGTAGAGCCCGCTTATGTCCTGTGATCTGGGAGAAAAAAAGATTGTAATAGGGCAGAATAACTTCCCTGCTCCTCCCTGCCCTCCTCCCCCATCAGTTAATTTACACTTGCGTTTTTTCTACCTGTTTCAGCAGGCATTTGGAGGAACTTGTTGCTCACAGTTACTTCAGCCCCAGACAGATGCCATACTTCCACCACCCAAAAAAAAAGTTCCACCTGACACTTCTGTGAAGGAAAGGCTTTTCATACTTTTTCATCCCCATCCTTTACCTATAAATGTATTGGAGGATGTGTTCTGGTAAGAATCCATTTACAAATAAGTGTTCTCTAATGAAAAAAAAAATAACTGTGAAATATTTAAGTGCTGAAAGTAAAAAAAACTTTGTCATGAAAACTCTTTCCAGAAAAGAGTGCACAGTGGTCAGTAAGTAATAAGTGACCAATAGGTAACAGTTGCTTTTTGAAACAGATGTGTAATGGAATTCACTGTGAAGCATAGATGCAATATTAGCAGTACTGTAGCTTTATCATTGATTAATAATATTGATTAATAATCTGAAGTAAAATGTCTAGTCTTTTTTTTTTTTAACTAAAAACGTGGTACTTTCAGTTCTCACAGCTTAATTTATTTGGCCTTTTCTTGTACATATTTCTCTAAGGAATTTAAGTATTTTGATAATTTTCCATTAGTGGAGTAAGTATAGGGAGGTATTTTTTTCTGATCTATCCTGAGATGTTTTGATGGTTTGCATCTTGACACTTAGAACTGTTGTTCTATGCTACTTCCCTCTGAGACCAAAGACTTCAGAGACAAATTTTGACATCTTTGAAACAGATCCATAGTTCAGCTGTTCACCAGTATTTTGTATGATTTATTTTTAGTATACTGTTGAAAATAAAAAAGACATTTCCTCTTTCTAATAGCTGGCATTTTCAATGAATCTTGGAAAGCCAAAATATTTTTGAAGCACCAAGGGAGGAAAAGAAAGAGGAAATTCCTGGCCAGGAATCTCCTGAGGACTTGGAAATCTGTGTTTTTCCACAATGCTTTGGTGCTTACTTTCTGAGTCATTCCAGGGAGACTTTTCCTACGATTAATCAGAACTGAACAAGTTCATTTAAGTGAGATGCAAATTCAGCCTTTAAATTATCTTCTACTTTGTGTATGTGTGTTCTTCTTGTCTTGGTTTTGTGGGATTTTTGAGTGCCATTTAGTCTTTGGGGAGTATGGTATTGATTAGTTTTACATATTCTTTTAAATGAGTGACAAATCACTAGTGCTTGTGGTTCTATTGTAATATTCCATAGAAAACAATTCCTGTGAAATTTAGGTTTTATTTCTATTCCTGGCTGTAATTCTAGAGAAAGGAATATGAAAATTGGGAGGTTTGGAAGAAGTCAGGACAAGAAAATGTAGCATACATACAAGAATATAGTTTTTGCAGCCACAGAATCATACATACGTCAGATTGGATAATAGGTATCTATGCTGCTGGAAAACCTGTAAATTATCTTTCCTTTTTCTTTTCCCCACCCAGTCGTTTTGGACAGTTGATAAAAGTTTACCTTGTGGCTGGAAAAAACGTGGGCTATGCAAAATTTGCAGACAGGGCAAGTGCCAGTGATGCCATAACTGCATTACATGGGAAGATTGTGAATGGTGTCAGGCTTAAAGTAAGGTTGGCAGACTCGCCTTCAGAAGAATCTAACAAGCGTCAGAGAACTTACTGAGAGGTGAGTAACCAGTCTGAGCTGTTAATTAAACTGAAGTTCAGTTATTTGAAATAGTGGTAGGTAAAGTATTCTGAAGCCAGATATGAACTTGCAATGATAAACTTTTTATCTATTTTTAGCTAACAACTTGAAATTTAATTTGTAATATGTATGAATACATATATATATGGAGGTGTGTATGCTTACATATGCACATGTACACTTTAGTAAAAGTATTTTTATGATTTTTAAACAAATACGAACCAGTGGATTAACATCAATATGATGTTCATAGACATACTTTCTGTGCATAAGAGTTATCAGTTAACATTGTTAAAAAAAATAAACAATAGAACTGAGATCAGCTTGTGCGTGTCTTTCTTTCATTAAAGCAATTTCCTTACACTGGTGTTGGATAAAAACGCAGAGTTCAGCCCTTGAAGGGCAGAGTAGGAATGCGGTAGATAAAAAAAGGGCATAGGAAGGTTGCCAGGTGAAAATGAATGTCTGGGATATTTGAGTCATCTGGATTCTCAGAAATCAGGCATAGCCAGAATATGTGTTAATGAAGAAAATGCTGCCGAGCTTGTTGTGGAGGGATTGAGGTTATGTTTAAAATAATTAGCTTTAGTATTTACTAATTGATATGTATGGCCTTTGAAATCTGGCTGAGCTCCTACAGAGGTTTTATGGACTTCAGGAACCAAAATTCACATGTTCTTTAAAATACTGGTTTGATTCAAATAATTTTTTAAAATTATAATTATTTTTTAAACATTACAGCTGTTACCAAAAGAGAAATATAGCTGGGGAAGGAAAGCCTAAGCCCTGTTTTCTACAAAAAATCCTCCCAAATACTACTCTACCTTCCAAATAATTTCATTAGCTATATTATCTGTTCAGGGGATGTGCAGTTTTGGTTTAACTCATTCCAAAACCATCATGTGAAATTCTGACATCAATATTTTCCTTCTAAACTTTATTCCTTGTACCTTTCTCTGTGTAGAGACTCCATATGATCCAGGACTTGCAAAGATCTGCAAAGATTTTGCCCAGAGCGTGCTTTTCACGTTGTTCATTTGATAAGCAGCACTTACTAAAGCTGGCCTTAGTCTTACATACAGCTTGCTTTTAAGAAGAATAGTTTTCTAGAATTCTTTTTCTGACCTGAATTGTAGCTAAAACTGATACAAAACTTTTTTTTTTCCCCCATCATCAGCTCTGGTGAATGCAATTTTAAGTTACTTGTACACGTGTGCTCTTACCTTTGTTACAAAGGTTTTGTTTGTTTTTAATGTGACTTACTTCCAGTAATAAAAGGCCAGCCTCTTTGTCACTACCAGGGAAAACTGATGTAAGGTGTAACGTAATGTCAGGTCTGCCTGGACCACTTGTTTCTAGAAAAGCGTAGATGCAATATGCATCCAAAACTAGAAAGGTGATTTATCCTCACTTACTCTTTCTTTGGTTTTAAGAAAGGTAAGAGTGAGAAGACTGGGAGGTTCTCTTCTGATTGTCATTGTAAAGATGTTTTATTTTTCTTTCTGTAATTCACACGTGTGTGCACGCATACACAAGAACCTATTTTTCTAGTGTGATTTTTGTGAGAAGATTCTTCGGAGTCTCCAGGGGATGAAAGGTGCAGTAGGTCCATAATTGCCTTTTCAAAAAGGCTAAAACTTACATCATGTTTCAGATAATGTATATACCTATTATTGACTATTTAGAAACCTGAACTGCCTTACAAGGTGAGGGTAAGATGTACCTATTTGCTGTTGTGGCATTTTACATAATTAGAGAACAGGAGAAATAAGGTTGTATTTCAAGAATAATCTGCAAAATTACAGCCAAGCACTTTGTCCTTTCCTGGGCTTTGTCATTTCTGTAAACTTTTAAATAATAAAGAGTGCTACTTTTAGCTTGTTCAAAGGCAGACTCCCTAAATCTCTTTTGGACAGATTACTTGTAATTCTGGTACAAATGACTGCTGAATATTTCCCCTCTGGTTAGCCTTTCATCTGCTGTCTCTGTGCAATAACGCAGGTATAAGAGCTTTCTAAATTTACTGTGTTACATCTTGTTACATCGTGTACATAAAGTTCCCAATTCTGAGTCTCTAGCAGGTTGTCTTAGGATCTGTTTCTTCTTAGAATAGAAAGACAAAATTACTTGCTCTCTTTTTGTCTTTTAGCCAGTTTCTCAAATTCAGATGAACTGTAAAAAGAAAGATTCCATCATGCTCCTTTTCAAAGGGCTTGTGTGGCTCTGCATTGGACTGACAGACCAGTCCAGTTTTGATGTAGTTTAGAGGCTTATGTTTTGCTTTCAGTTAAAAGCTTTAAACTGTGCATGTGAAGGGGAATGGAGTTCTCTATCTCTGAAACAGTACCTGTGAGTTTTCACTTAAGGAAGTCATTGCCTCTTAAAAAGCAGTAAAATCCTTTCTTAAGTCCTGTAGAATTGCTTGCCATTTATCTCTAACAAGGTGACTGGATTTCTGCAGTAGTCTTTTCTGTAGAAGGTTCTCTCATTAAAAGCTATTATAAGGTCTGTGAAAGCAGTAAAATTTATATGAAAATAATTCAATTGACTAATTTTTAAATTGAAATATTTATTATTTCAGTGCAGCTGTTATCAGCGTGTTATTTCCCCCAGTAATTTCTCTTACATAAATCATCTTTTTAATATAATTTACAAAATGGCTCTTAAATGTATGTGGTAATGGTATGCTACTGATAATACTCTAGCAATGTAAACTTCTCATCGTAACAACAGTCTCATCTTGGCAATAACCTTTGTTTATCAGGAGAATTTTAATACATGTTTGTTAATTCTAATTCTAAACTAAGCTATCTAATAAATTTTGCATGCTCTGGCTCTCCTGCAAGTCAATGAAACTTCAGTTGTTCATATGAGTAGTTAAAAATAGCAGAGAAATGATGGAAATACAGACCAATAACAAACATTCCTTTAACTACTTTTAAGTTCTAATGTAAATTTTTTGAGGGGCGAGGTTCTCCCCTCATGCTAAATAAGTATTAGCGGTTGAAATAAGAATTCTAAATAATCTTGTGTGAGTTAGTACAGGCTTGAGAAGACTATTTCTAGTGTCTATTTCTAGGCAGTTGCTAAAAGCAGAAGCTACCTTAATGCTCTTGGTGTTGACCAGCTTGTGCTTTCTACTCAGGTTTTTGCATTGCTTTGAGTATTTAGTGAGAACCTCACTGCAATTGTCTGGTGCCTGCTTTATAAATTACATCACTCAAATAGAAGAGGAAGAAAAAAATTTGGTATTTGTTAGAAGAATATATTGTGGGATTCTCATTTATCTCTGTTGCAACCTAATAGTTCTATTTAAATACCTCTCCCCTCTGAAAACCAAGCAAAACAGTAAACAAACAACAGCAACAAAAAAACCCAAACCCCACCCCAAATCTTTCAAGTAGTCCTTAGAAAGCAGAGCTTCTAATTTAGCACTGCATTAGAAATGCAAAACACAGATTGTCTAGGGCAAGATTCTGTGGCTGTCTATAGTCATTGCTAATTGACTTTAACCCATAGCAAATAGATTCATTGCCTTTGTCCCCTTCTGATAATGTTTGGTACTGAAAATTTTATTCCATCATTAAATACTTTTTTGTTGTCTTTTTATTATCGCTGTCCTGAAAAAGCCCTGTATCAATGATTGATTTGCATTCTCTTTTTTTTTTTTACTAAAACTTTTTTGAAATCCTGAAGTTTCACATACATGCTTATAGTGATTTACTTATGTCCAAAACTATTGCAAAGCAATTTTGTCATAGTTGAAATATACTCCAGAATTAAATGATAAATTTGTACAAATATAAAAATATATTTTGTCATATTTGCTATAGTAATTTGGCACATATGTATTATATATTTGTTATATATATGTTATATATATAATTTGTTATTGTAATATATTCAAAATAATTTTGAATTAACAAAATAATTATAAAAATAATTTTGAATTAACAGCATTCTGCAGAAAAGTTGCTGGCTTTCACATACTGCTAAGCAAAGGAGGTACTTGTTTAAAAGCTAGAGAAGCGTATATAAAATGTTCATATTATTCTTCTAAAGATATTAAAAGTTTTACATGCCGTAACATTTACTTTTTTATAGTGATGTATTTTAAAATAAAAACAGGTATGTTGCTTTTTGATACTATTTTTGTACTTGTGTTTTTTCTACAGAAACTAAATACTGACATGACCCCCAGCTAGCTGACTGACTGACTGAAAACGTGACTAGACATGGTTCCTGTGGACAGTTGGACAGTGACAGCTTTTTTGTTTTGTTTCTCAGTTGATTTCTGTCTCTATATACGTGGTACTTCCTGTATTGAATATGAAAACATGCAGTTCTGAAAACTATCTAGGCTTTAAAAATTGTAAGCTGGTGGTTGTTCTTGTAGTAGTCTATATCTTGTATTAGAGAAATATCTCACTTTTGTTTATAACTGAATTTCTCCTCTAAGATGGGAATTACAGTGAATGGAGTCAGCATTTGTGGCTTGCCTGGTTAATGATTCAGATAACTGTTAGAAGACATTTTAACAGCCTCAAGCTGTACCAACAGAGGTTTAGATTGCATATTAGGAAAATATTCTTCACAAAGAGGGTAATCAGGCATTGGAACAGGCTGCCCAGGGCAGTGGTTGAATCACTGTCCCTGGAAGCATTCAAAAACCATGTAGATGAGGCGGTCAGTGATACAGTTTAATGATGGTCTTGTCAGTCCTGGGGTAGGGGTTGGACTTGATGATCTTGGAGGTCTTTTCCAACCTACTCGATTCTATGAAAACGTTCCTCATGATTAAAATTGCATAAAAGAAATGAAGTACAGCAGTAAATTCAAAGAAAATAACTGCTTCAAAAACCCTGAAACCTGCTAGCAAACCTAACAGCATTAAGCTAGATTTAAGAAAATAGCTGTAGTCAAGGAAAAGATAAACATATATTCTTAAATATTTTGTTGATTTGGGCCAAAAGTATTTATTATGCTTTGCATGCTGTTAATGAAAAGGACATTTGACTGTGGGTCAGACTTCCAGAACTGCTTATGTTTATCCTTTATTACTCTGAGGTCTTCTGATTACACCTGTAGAGAAAGCATAGAGTTTAGCAGTGTGTTTTTGTTTTGAGGGGTTGGGTTTGGTTTTCTTTGTCACCAGCTTTTTGCTTTTATTTTTTTAAGAAGCTTTCAGTACATATGCTGTTTATGTAAGGATTAGACCATTCAGTATTTCGGCAGGATGAAGAGGATTTCAGCATTGATGGAGTGTAAATGAAGGTTGCTTGAATAAGTATTTGCACAGGTAACTTTCAAATGCCAAATACTTCTCTGTGTATTCCTGAATACTACTTGTTGAATTAAAAATATCCTGACTATTAAAATAATTTATACAGAAAAAATTGATACATTCTAGTTGAATGCATACTAGTGGATAAGCATGCTCTTGGGTGCATTCTGCTTCCTGGCATCTCCTGTCCTGGTCCTTTGGTCATTGGTGTGAGGAGAGTGGACCATCCTGCAACTTCTTCTGGCTCCAAGTACCTCCTGAAGGATTTTGTTCCAAGAAATCCCCAGCTGGGAGGAAGACAGGGGTTTGCCAGCAGTGTTAGGTTCATTTGGCCTCAAATTCCCTTCCCAAGGAGGGAGGTTACTGCTGTCAGGAGGGTTGGGCAGAAAGTGTCATGCATACTGTCATGCAAGCTCAGTCAGCAGTCCTTGCAGCCTTTCTGGCACTCCCAAGTTGCTGACTTTCCCAATCTCAGTAGTGAATGTGAGAGAGCGCAGCACTTTGTAATTAGTGGGTTTTGTCTTGTGTCTCTTTGTTCATCTAAACTGTGTTTTTTACCTACAACAGATGGCTTCCTTTTCTTGATTTATTTTTCAAAGAGAAGGATGAAATGAGAAGGTATTAGGAAATACCTCCAGCCGTAAGTAGCTGAAAGCTGCGGATGAAACTTGAATTTTCTCCATTATTTTCCAGCAGCAGAAGACATGTACCCTTTAAAGCAACACCCCTTGTTGGGGTTTGGGATTGAAAAAAGGAGCAGAGAGTCTGATGCAGTCTTTTACAGGGGAAGATATACTTACTCAAAATTTTACAAACTTAACATTCAGTGCTTTACAGGCAGTTGTCCAAAAATACTGCTAGGTTACAGACCCAGTTAGCCATCTAGTAATGTCATGTGACTTTACCTACTATGAAACTAATGCAGTTAGGATAATAGTTACCTGCAGCAACATAATGTTTCTTATGGAGCAAATACTTTACAGCATTTGGTTAATTGGTCTCTAAGGTACAGCCATATTCAACTAGTTTTTATTTATTTACTGCTCTTTATGAAAAGTGTTAGTAAAAATATTTGCATTAGAGAGGGTATATAAAATAAACACTGTCATTATAATTGGTTCAGAAGTTTAAAGTGACAGAAACTATATATTTAAAAAAACCCAGCATTATTTCTTTAAAAAAATGCTAGAACTCAAATGTTCAAATGTGAGGAAGTTGCAGAATAAAGGTTGCCTAAGAAACCTTGTGCTTCTCTCCGTTCCCCTAATAACGTGCTATGATGCAGTCCTTGATGACTCACCAGCAGCTTTTTTCCCTACAGCAGTTGTTTCATTCAGCACAAAGAATGAAATTGAATCAGGGCTGCATGGTTAAAGCAGGCTGTAAAATTCATGCTTAATTTGCTGTAGATGTCAGAAATTACATAGTGAGCAAAACAGGTTTAGGGTTGAGCCTGAAGAGTTGGATTTTGTCTCCAAAGACCATTAGTGAGGAGGGATTTTCTCTGGGATTCCCTGGGAAAAGTGCTGTGTTTCTTTGAGGGTTTGAGTGGCTTTTTTTTTTTATATTGGTGTTTTCCTGCCCCTTCCCTCCTTGTCCTCATGATATATTTTGAGTAGAATTTGGAGCTTTCCTATATTTGCTTGGAGGAAGTAATTCTGACCAGGTTGCCATAGATGCAGCACCTTTGCAGTGTTAACTGCCCAGTGTATGTGTTCAGTGAGTCCAGGATTTTTAGAAAGCATTGGTCCTACTATGCAAACATGAGAAAGACACTATGCTCTTATAGTGGGTCTGACACTTCTGAATGTGTATGGTGCGGTGTACCTGCATGTTAGGAGTGAGCTAAAACACAGCCTGCAAAGGGTGAGGAGCTGTGCCAGCACAAGCATCTTTTAAGTGTATGTGCAGTTTACTTGTCTTTACTCAAGGTAGTGCTTCAAAGAATAGGATAATGGTGGGCATGTTATTCAGGTACCAGGTGAAATGCCAAGAATCTCTGTATAATCATTTGAAAAAAGAAGACCTTCTAATTTTCATGTTTGAATGGGCCTTTTTGAGTATCTCCCATGTCAAGATCCCCAGTCTAATATGGCACTGAAGGTGGATATCTGTGTGTTTTAGGTGACACTCAAAAATGAAGTAACTGGTGTCAGAGCTTGGCCATCCAAGGTGGAAAAGAATCATGCAAGAATGATCCTAACAGCTCCTTGAAGGAGCACTCAGCATACACTCTGTGCTAAAAGATACCCTTTACAACTTGTAGTGATGTTACAAAGTAGACAGAACAGTGCCATGTGCTGTTTTTATTGCTGTGTGTCTGAAATAGTGGGCCACTGCACTCCCCTGGGCATGGAAGATAAGTGTTCTGCATGTAGTCCTGCTTTGAGCTACATAGCTCTCTTTGCTTGTTCAGAGGAGAATCAGGCTAGTACCCAGAGGAAAGTAATTTCCCTGTTTTCAGTACTAAGACTTCAAAATACTCTTAGAAGCAACTCTGCAAGCAGGCAGTATTTTTCCCTTTTAGTTCTTGAATCAGTCTGTTCGTGACTCACACAGAGTCATTTGTGGTGGTCTAACTTTTTTTCAGAAGATCTTTAGAAGCAAATTCATTATTGCTTTCCTTAGAGTTCAGTGTATTTCCCCAAAGCATTGATATGCAAGTCTTCTTCAGCTAAATACCAGTTTGTGTAAATACATTTAGCTATTTTAAAGTCCCCCAGCATTTTTGTTTGGATATGATGTTCATTACTCCCTGTTTAAATTGTTATATAGCATTACTGGTAAGTGGCGTGCTGCTTTTCTAGGTCCTTTCAATTCAAAGTAAAAACTGTCTTCTGTGAGGATGAGCATTAGTTTCCTGTACTGGAAAAAACCTGTGTCACTTACATTCCTTTTGCTGGTTCTTAGTGAATTGTCCAAAACTACAGGGATTTTTAAGTGTTGTTTTACAGTATTAGTACTTTAATGCTGGTAAGTAGAATTAAGTGTGCTTAAGTGACTTGGATTTCAGCTGTGTTCGTCAGCCAGTTTCTGTTGGGGTGTTGGTCTATGGAAAAATGAACATGAGCCGGCAGTGTGCGCTCGCAGCCCAGAGAGCCAACCGTATCCTGGGCTGCATCAAAAGGAGTGTGACCAGAAGGTCGAGGGAGATGATCCTGCCCCTCTACTCTGCTCTTGTGAGACCTCACTTGGAGTATTGTGTGCAGTTCTGGGGTCCTCAACATAAA
>JAOEHY010025565.1:0-36135 GCA_025447955.1 Psilopsiagon aurifrons
CCATTCCACTTCCCCTTGAAGTAATCCAGTCCCCCAGTCCTGCTTATGATGAGTCTGTGGGGTACAGGGCTGTGTATTATATTCTGTATTAGTCTCGTACCTGTTTGCTTCTCATGCATATGCTAATACCCGTCTTCAGATCCAGCCATCAAATATGTATATAGTCAAAAGCACAAACTGAATGGCTGGATTGGAAAGTTTGACTTATTTTCTTTCTTCCCCCTCCCCTGTCCCTCCTACTCCATTAAGTCATTAGAGTTGACAGAAAATGTCACCTGTGGAGTCTGATTACCTTGCTGTAAATCAAAAGTTGCCACATGCAAATGAATGCAGTTGTGCATGGATGCTAAAACAAGTAATAGCAAGCATTAAGTGTTCTCTAAAGCTGAATGTTACAGAGCATTCCTCTAATTTTGTGCAGAAGGGGACTGCTCAAAATATAACTTATCTATAAAAAAAACGTGTGAAGTTAACTTGACTACATTGGGGTTTTTGCATGTTTTACACTTCATGGAGATGCGCTAAATCAGCTGTGCTAAACATACTTATTAGTATTCAATTTATTTCTCAGTCTCTTTGAAGGAACCATGCAAATGTTTGGGCTTCTTATTTTGTTTTAATTTCTTAGTGGAAAATTGTATCCACATAAGCAAGCATGCCCTGAACAGCAATAAATCATTATTTCTCAGATGACCAATATCAGCAGGAATCTCATATTCTTCACTGCTGGAGTTGATTTCTAAATTCATTGAATAATTATTGGTGCTGCTTTTTATGTGTGACAAACATTCTTCTCTCTCTGATTCAGCTGAATTTTACAATGAACTTCATAAACACATGCAACACAACATGCAAGAGTTGTAACTTTTAGGACATGGGAAAAGGAAGGATAAGGAACCAACAGACATTTTAAAAGAACATACAGTATATCAGGAAGCTTGTACTGTGGAGTTTAAAAAAAAAAAAAAAAAATCTGATTCAGGTTATTTTAATAACTTTCACTTTTTTTTTTTTTATCTTGTCAAAGTGCAGATATTTTATTGCAATGTTAATAGTCATATGGTATCATGAACTATTTCTGTCATGAAGAATTATGTTGTCAGTTTTAAATTATCATAACAAAAACACAGTGGTACAGGATAAAGTGCCTCTGCTGAATAAAAAGTCTGGTGAAGCTCCTGAGGTTTTAGTAACAATTATGCAGATGGTACTGCTCAATGGTTGCATGGCATTCTGTATTTTTGCTGTAGATCCAACACCAATTGCATCAGTGTATTTTGGAGAACAGCACTTGTTTTTGTGATTTCTGCATAAGGAAGGCAGTCTGAATCCTGCAGATTTGCTTGACCATCCAGTTCTGCTGTGTGTCCCTGGGATTTCTTACTCAAAGCACGTTGATGGAGCCGTGCAGGTCTCTGCAGCTGGTCTTACAAGGGTCTGTGGGATATTAATTCACTGTAGGGGAAGTTACTGTCACCTCTCAGCACCATTGACTCAATATCAGGCAAAATGGGGGAAAAAAAAGTGATACTGAAAATTAAACAGAAAGTTCTTTATAATTTAAAAATAGATGTATATGTTATAATATATATGTAATACGTGTATTAACTAACAGAGTGTGTGTTAGTTAAGTATGTAACACCTTTGCCTGTCAGAACAAAACAACAGATTACTGTTTCATTCATCAAAGGGTTAACTGAATTTTTAAATAAAGCACTGCAGACATTCTCTACAGCAGTGAGACATCAATTTGGTAGAAGAGAGAAATCCTTTAATAGCCTGTAACTTAAATAGTTTGCCACCAAAATGAATTTATTGGGTATTGATTGGCTCCCAACTCACTTTTAATGCTGATTATTACATCTTCATTCCAACACCCTGCTAGCTTTTTTCTTTTTTCTTTTCCACCCCCAGCCCCCTCCCTTTGTTTTCTCACACAGAAAACAGAGTAATGGGGTTCATTTCATTTTAGAAGTTCAGGATAAGTGCAGTGAGAAAAGTCAGTCTGTTTGCAATGACTTTCCTTTCTTGCTTGTGAAATACTGTTCTGTTCTCTAGCCCATGTCTGATGTGTTCCAACTGGAGACAGCAATTCTGCTAAGATTTCCTCTTCTAGAAGAAGCTGCACTTAAAATAGTTCCATATTTTTCCATTTATTTACCATATTACCTTTTCCTGGTATCAAAGCCAAATCTTTTGAAACCAAAGCAAAGTTTAATTTTCTCAAGGCTCAAAAATGTATATTTTAGGATTTAAAATTGACTTCTATAAACTGAAATGTTCTGGAGTTGGTTTATCATCACTTAACCTGCCTCTCTCCTGAGTGACAGAGCTGGAATTTTTCAGAGATTCTGGTTCTTGGGTTTTATTGTCACTCAGCTGTATATACTCAGTTGCTAGCATCACTGGTCCATATGCAACTCACTCATTAAGAAGTACAGATAAATCTTAGTTTATTTTTCAGATTACTCGTTGAATTTCCAAATGCGGATTTCTAGTCACTCTTTGGGAACAAAAAGAAAAAAAGAGAAGGTATGTACATACATACATATGTAATACATCCACTCAGATGCATACCTGCCAACATCAGGCAAGTTGCATCAGTTAACAAAGTGAAAACTAAGTTTGCCATCATGCCTCCTGAAGCAGTGAAGCCTGCATTGCCAGCTGATAAGTAGTGAAAGAATACAGCATCTCAGTATTGAGGGGGATTGAAATTAATAAGTATGATCAACTGGAGTGAGCTGAAATTCTACCAGGTTTGGAAAGGTCGGTTAATGATCCTGGGTGCACAGAGTATGTGTCTTTGCTTCTTCTTTATGCAAATGCATCCTCATTTGAAATCCTGTTTTGGTTATATCATATGGTATTAAAAAACAATGGGTTTGTTAAGCTGGAACAGAGCTGCTTTTTTTTTTTTTTTGCTTTTTTTAATGATCTGTAGAAGGCATGGATGTGTTTATTAAGAAAAGCTGTAATTGTTCAAATGTTAATGGAATCATACTTCAGAGTATTTGCATTTGATGGTCTGTTAGGTTAATAATGACTCAAAATTAATATCATAATTTGTTTCTTGAGAATTCAGCATAATGTGAACATACATTTTTCTTCAGCTGCTCAGACTCACAGATACACTTCCAGCATTAGAGGGTGTTAGAGGCTTCTGGTACAGGTAAAATAACTCATCAGGCTCCTTATTGTTCTTTTTAGAAGAGGGAAAGAAGAGCAATGCGACTTAAAATTCGTTCTTTTTTCACACAAATGGTTGAATCTGCCTCAGTGTTGCAGTCACCTCAGCAGCTGCCTGCGTGGATAGATGGGTCAGTGGTACAGCATCAGCTCGCTGAACCAGCTAAGAAGCTATATGAAGCAGCTAACGAAGCTGAGAGCTAAATAGTTGTGATTGAAAGGGTCAGATTTACTGCTGTGCTTTGATGAACAGCAGTAGTTTACATCTTTAAGTGCTGTCATTCTGGGTGACTCTCTATTTAACAAACTATTCTTGCCTCTGAGTAACATGGGAAAGGTTAATCCTTCTGGTTGGGATCACAAAGAATTTTTTAAATTTGCATTTTGCAGGATAGTTGTGCAGGAAAATTTTTAAATCTTCAGATACATGGTAGTGTGCATCTGCTTCTGCCCACAGTACATCAGTGACCCCATGCTGTGAGAAACTTGTGTCTGTTTAATTTGTATTAGTTATAATTAAAATAGCAGTGATTCAAACAGCATTACCTTATACAATTTATACATATGCATTTTTTGTTGTTTTTTGTCTATGTTTATGTGACTCTGCATTTCCATTAGACATTTAAGAATGTTGCACCTAAATAATGCATTGGAAGGAGCTCTGAAATAAAAGGTTATCATAGCTCCCAGCACCCTGCAAGATTCCCTAAAGAGAACCAGCCTCTCCAGGCAGGCTCTGTTGCTACTTCTTCCTTTGGCCTCCCAGTAGTTGCTGAAAAGTTGTGGGATTTTTATTTGTTTAGTTTTTGCGAAATGGAGAAAGAATACTTACACTTTATTTCATGCAGGCAGATAAACATATATAATGGCATTTCTCCTTTCCATACAGCCGTACTGCAGACACTTGGTATTCCTGGGATGTTCAGGTTTGTGATACTTTTGGAAATACATTTGGCAGCATTTCTTCGTATATCTTTCCCAGTAACAGCTGCAGCTTCTTTGCCTGTTGTGTTTTCCTTCTGTGATGGGTTGCAGTCAAGTGTAGCTCAGGGAGATGGCTGCTTCCTCTTGTAAGCATCTAAGCCAAGCAAGTTTGGCTAAGTTTTTGCTTCTCTTTCTTCTTTCTCTTGCCTTCTCTTTCTCTCCTCTTGTCTTTTTGGCAGTGTGCTGTGGAGGCAATAGCAAAGTTGCTCTAGGAGGAAAGACAGAAGCTGCCATTAGTGAGTATTATATAGTTAATACTGATGTACTCTTTTCTGACAGTGAGGGGTCATTTCAGACCTTAGGTCTTTCCAACGACCACAGGGTCTTCTTCATATTGTCAGTTTTCTGTGGGTAGGACTAGATGCCCCACAGTGGACCTGTCAGATTAGTATGTTTTGCAGACTCCTTCCTTCACAAGGGTCCTCATTCCATGGAAGAAGAGGGAGCCCAGAGCAAGTGCGACCATGCTGCAGGGCTGCAGGTATAGTGCAGCTCACTGCAGGATGCTGGTGGAGACTGGGGTTTGCTGCATCAGAGAGCTGTGCTGGATGTCAGAGCTCAGACTGGACAGTGTGACAGCAGAGACATTCAGATAGGCACATAGGTTCGATGGCTGTGTGGTGATGTCTGACATTTAGGGCAATGTCAAGGCTGAAGGAAGATACTGCTGCAGATGGTGATTTGCAACCTCTGCTAGAAAGGATGCTTAGCTCAAAATTTAATATCTGATGCTTTTAGCTCTGAAGATATGTAATTCAGCCATGTGTGTAAACCAGGATGATGTCCTTCACAAAACCCTGAGCCATTAGTTAATTCAAACAAACGCAAATGTTTGACCACTCAGAAATACCACAAAAGTTGAATGGGTAAAAAGAAAGTGAAGGAGATTAGAAGCTTAGTGTATGTGTAGGAATAACCAGGTTTAGACTCTTACTGGTATTTAAGTGGTTCATTAACATCCAGATGGAAAGATCTTTTTTATGCATGATTTTGAAGTTATTGTAACTTAGCAATTTCTACCTGCAGACACAGGTCTGACAGGCAGCACCATGTTTGTGGTGGTTTTCATTGCTAGAGGTCTATTTGTTTTGGTTTTGCATTTTTTCATCTAAAATGCAAAGAATACACACAGATAAACAGCAAGTAGGGTATCTTCATAATGCTACATTTTGTAATCCTAGAAATAAGCGACTCAGCTGCTTTCTTTTTGTTACTTGCATAGTAAACTACATATGTATGTGTTTATATATACTGTACCAGAAGATATGAAATAAAGATCACCTTCTGGTTCAGATTCAGTGGTTTACATCAAAGTAAAATTTTCACAAAACTTAAGTGAGCTTTTCACATACCACCAGAGGCAGACAGGGACTTCAGACTCCCACTAACATGGATCTGCTTCCAAAATTAAGATTGCCAAGTCATGTAGGTGCTACAGAGAATTTTACCTTGTTTCTTCCCATACTTTAACTGCTTGTGTGTAAGGGATGCCTGAATAGATCTATTTATGTGAATTCCCTTTTTTTTTTCCAGAAAGATCTCTTGTCCATCACCATTATTACAGAGCAGTTTCCTTCTTCCCCACATAGCATAAACAGTGAATACCTCCCTGAAGTGATGTCTCCAAAACAGTTTGGATATACGAGCAACCCTTCTTCTCTGCCCTTTTTCCTCAGCTCTCCAACAAGGCAAAGCCAGCGGTGCCCCTTTTCTCTTCTCCTGAGCCCATGCACTCAGGTCCCACTCATTCGCCAGTGAAGGAGGTTGAACTGGACCAGGTTCTGCAGCTGATCCTGTAGCACGGCTCGATGCAATGTAGTGAGCCCTCACTCCCTAGGAGCCTCTGAAGCATCACAACCTCTGACTTGCCCCGCTGGTGGCATCACACCTGAGCTAGGGATCAAACAGGCTGGATTGGATTTGGTGGAAGAGAAAGAGCTGTTGCATGCAGACATTCCCAGTAAAACTGGTAAGATAGGAATTCGTTAAAGTAGTTTTGGACTAACAAGTCTTTGCTCATTGCCGTTTTAAGGCAGGTAGATATTACAGTGATCAGTGACTCAGAAAAGGCTGCACAGTTACAATGACTGTGATGAAGACCTCTGGAAATTCAAAACAACGGCTGTCTTTTACTTGCATTACTCTGGAATACTTTGGCAACATGGATTATGGAATTTTTTGTTTTCTTGTAGAAAACAAAAATAATAATCTCTAGTGTTTAAGTTAGTGTTAAAACTTGTCCCCGATGTCTTCTAACTTCTGTCATTTGGATGCTGGCAATTCAATTCATTAAATAAATTGTACTTCTTAAAATACAATTTCACATATTAACAGTTCTCTGCAACTTGATTTTAATACATGTTAAATATTTTATTACTTTGCAAAACTCAGAGCCTAATGATAAGGAAATACCTTGCAAAGCCTCACAGTCTTTAGGAGTCCTTGCATTTTTAGCAAGCTATTTTCTCTGTAATCGGTAAGCTCCATTCTGCCTTTGATTTACTTTCTCTAACTACATTGATTTCTATAGCCTAATATATATTTAATTTGTAGGGCTGTGATTGCAACTAATATTATAGAGCTTTTAAAGGGCAATAAATTCCAGAGTGTGTTTTATAGATTTTTATTACTTTTTCTACTTCAAGTATTTTAGCCACTGAGGAAGGTATGATTCATCTTATTGTTAAGACTTCTGTGCAGGTTTTTGTTGTTGTAATTCAGGTTGCATTGAGATTGAGTGGTATGTTCACATCTTCCAGAATGCATTCCAACACAGTTCTCTATGAATAGTTTTCTAATTTACAAACTAATTTGTAAGAAAAAAGGTTGACTTCCTGTGTAATTCAAGCTGATACAGTGTTCCTAAAGCTCTGTATAGCTCAGATGACTTCCAAAAGTTTGGAATGTACAGCTAATGTAGACCTTCCATGCGGGGAAGGAGAAGAAAACTGCAGAGATAGTAAAAAGTAAATTGTTCTTTGGGTGGGTTTTTTTCTGATGTCACCTGCAGGGAGTTTATTCCCACATCTAAAGAATGGTGAGAGAAAAGTGGAGGGAAATGTTGGATCTACACTATCCAGGACACCTGTAACCTGTGTGGATATCCAAAGCCATGCCATAAGGGCATTAGGGAAAGTTATTGCGTTACAGAACCTCACAAGCAGGCATGTGGTCTGTGATCGTTTATTACAGACTGCACTGTTGCTTCAGAGATGGTGGTGGATAAGTGATTAACCTTTTCCTGTCCACTCCTGCTCTCAATTGACAAAACACCATGCATGCACACCCAGGGCAGGCATGGATACCCTTGCCTCTCTGCTACACATTGCCATCCACAGCTGTCCAGTGCAAGGGCATAGAGAAGATGAGGCCAGCCTGTTCTTCAAGGTGAACAGCTATGGGACAAGGCACAACAGAAACAAGCTGAAACACAAGACATTACAATTGATATAGGATAAACTTTGTTCAGCATGGTCCAATGGTGGAAGAAGGGCCTAGAGAGGATATGGAGTCTCCATCCTTGGGGATACTGAGAACTTGACTGGACAGGGTCCTGAGCAGCCAGGTCTTATTGGATCTGCTGGGGGGTTGGACTACATGGCCTCCAGAGGTCTCATCCAATATAAATTCTTCTGTAAATCTGGGATAGCATTTGTACCAATCTACCTGTTTTGTTTAGTTTTAGAATCAAGTTTCTATTACCTTGGTTCTGGCTTGTAATGCTAGTCTTCAGTTTACTCATACTGTGGTGGATTTAAAAAATACTGTGAATATTGCAGGGTGTAATTACAATTTTATAGAATTGCACTGAAATTTGCATTTTTCAATTCCGATGTCTTAGCAATAAGATAATATATGCTTTGCAGATTCCCATTTTACGTGAGTTTTTATAGCTGTGTTGATAAATAGTGTTGACATAGGCTGAGTCTTCCCCTTTTAAGTCCCTGAGAAAGGATAACCAAAAGAAAGTTAAATACCCCTATCTGTTAGCAAGAGAGAGTTCCCAACTGGAGGCATGAGAAGGAGCTTTGAAAGGAGGAGGTCTGTGATTTAGCGTGACTAATGTTAATTTGAATTTATGGAAGAGATGAGGAAGTCTACAGTGAGCAGAGTGGCTACACATGGCAACAGTAGTAGATCAGTTGTTGCCAAGTATGGTAGAGAAAATGAAGAAAAAGAAAATGTGGCTTAGAAATTTCTTTTCCAGTCTCTGCTTATCAACATGAAACATCTGCTTCAGCTGCACTGGCTCCCATTGACAGTCAACATTACTGATAGGGAGAAATTCCTACTTACATGCAACACAACAGTACGCCTCCCTGAGCGGCATTGTAATACTTTATTATTATATGCATGTGATGGAGGGTATGTTGCAGGTGAAAATGTAAATGGTTCCAGTGCACTTGGATGAGCATCACATATGGGAATTAGCATTGGCACAATTAATTTTTGTTTGTTATAGTCTTAATGTTGCTAAGCTACAGAACAGAACGGATCACGCCGAGGAAATCTACAAGTTGCTGACTGTTTGCACAGAATCATTTAAATGTTACACTAATCGTGTACTATAGTTTAGCTTTTATTTAGTGTAAATAAAATGGGTGCCTTTTTTAAAGCCACCATCTTAGTTAAACTATTCCTGTCCTTACTTGTTATGAGAATACTTGTGCCTATAAATAGCAAACCAGCTGTGCTTAGATCAGCTTCTTCATCAAAGAAGCTTCTTGGTCAGACATGTACAGACGTGAATATGATCAACTGCTGTATAGTGCGAAAGAACAATACATTTTTATTTAAGATTGCATTTACTTCCATGTATATCTAAATGAGGTAAGTGGTTTCACAAACAACACAGCCCAGGTTCATGCCCACAAATAAGCACAAGCTGAAATACCTCATGTTAATAATCTTGCTTCCTAAATTGAAGTGCTTAACTTATTCCGCTGATAAATTCCCAGGGCAGCTGTGGATTATCAGAGCTTGAAATATGGAAGATATATGATTTCATAGGCTGATGAAATGGCTAACACTGTTCAAAAGGAGAAAGGTGATATCTTGAGCTCGGAATGGAATAGAAGCAATCTATGAATTGTTCTTTCCCTATAGATCTTCCCACTGCCCCCTCGGAATATCTTGTGACACTTTTCTAAACCTGAAAGAGGGGGCTTGATTTTCTTGGGATTTTTCTTCTTGCATTCATCATGGATTTCATTTATTTTCATGATAGCACAAGCCCATTTCATGTTAAAGATTAAAAATGTTTGAGGAAGGGAATAAGAGCAGACCTTTGATGAGTTTTCACTTAATCCTCTTGTTTATGAAAACATTACAAAATTATCCTATAAGTAGTAGAATTTGTGCTACGCAAGTAAGGTAAGTTTCAATGCCTGGTGTTTAAGAATAGTAGTAAATGCATCAACTGTGTGAAATATTTTTATTTACACTTCTGAAAAAGGCAAAATTTAAGTCTGAAAGTGTACTGCTTGTTCTGAAAACCTGTCACTGTTCTCAGGTCAAAATTTACACCTTTTTCACGCTGCAGAGACTTGTATCTTTGTATTTTTTTGTTGCTTGAGCTTACTAGGTAGAGCCTTACTTTAGAGGACAGGGAGTATTTTGAACATTTAACAGACTTTTCACCTGTATTTCCTGAATGAAAATTTAATTCTATAATGGTTCTAAGATAATGAGTAAAGTTTCATGAAATAGATATGATTGTGTTAAATTCTACAGAAGTAGTATTATCAGACTTAAATTTTATATGTTTTGTAAAATATATGGGTTTAATTTCAGGGCATATTACTCCAAACTTAATTAAAATTATACTTAATATTAAAATCATATATTAATTATTTCTAGGCAAGATACTTAATTCTAAAATGGCTGCATTCTTTTTAGCAGTGGAAAGCTATTACTCAGCAAATAAGGATTTGCAGTGAACTGAGTATTTATCATATAGCATAATATTACAAATTAATTATTTAAACCGTTGTTATATTTTAAGTCTACGAATAAATCTTTACAGCTGATTTATTTTACAGGTGGTTAGATATGCCATTCAGTATCACAGGGGAGTTGGACACAGAAATCATTTTGTGGCTCTTAAATATTAGGTAGTTTTAATTTCATAGAAGGAATAAAACCCCATATGTGCTACCAAATACATAGGTGAAGAATTCTTAATGCTAAGGATGCAAAAAATCAGTACATGGTTAGCACATGAGACGACTCAGTTGGAGCCAGTAATGAACCCGCTACACACACCGCATGGTTTCAATTACAGCTTTATATGACTAGACGGCATGGTGCCAGAAACAAAAGATTGAAACAATTTAGATGATTCTCTTCTTCATGGTTCAGATACTTGAGTCTCTGGTTTCTGTTTCTTTATTAAAGTTCACTTTTATCTGTGCAGAACTGAGACTTAAAAAATAGGAATTCACTGCTTGAATATGTAGAATGCTGCCCTGTTAAAGGATGCTATAGGATGATCTGGTAATATATCAGTTAGTTATTTGTTGTGCAATAGTTGCCTTCAAGGTTTATGTGCTCAAGGTCAAGAACTATTTCTGGAAATTGTCTAATTTGTCCCAGTCAAAATTAGAGAAGTTCTTCTAATAGATAGCAAAATAAAAGTTGCAGTCTCTTCTTCATATAATTACTTAGCAGTTAAATCTTTTATACCTCCAGCGGTGTCATCTCTTCACCTCCTCCGCAACCTGGGGGACGGAGGGAGCCAGACACTTGTGTCACTTTGCAAGATACTATAGTCTCTATTCCTCTTGTTGAAAATGTCCCACTGTCCAGTGCTTCTCTGAGAAATAGAAATACTCTTTGTTTCAGCTCCTGGAGTTCCCTTGATCAACCAGTTGCTGCAGGAATCCTTGCTGCTCGCCTATTGAGACTGCCAGCTGACTAAGTCGGTTTAGGTTCCCTCAGCAGGCAGTGGTAGCAAGTTGCTGGAGTTGTCCATTTCAGTTCCTGCACGTTATTTTGATGATGACTTCCTCAAAAGCCTGAAATTGCAACATCTTTGCAGGCTCTTTGCCCTAAATAAATAGCTTTTTCAAGCTTATACATCACCTACTTCTTTTGGTGTGAAGGGATACTGAGGTTGCATAGCAACTGATTTTTTGGCATTGCCATACATTTTATGAAAGAGAATGTGTGTGGAGCCATCTGTCCTAGGATGCTCAACAAAGAGGGACGTCATGACATTCGGGGTATGTAGACCCAGCCTACGGATCTCTTCTATAGGGATTCATCTCTATTATGGAGCCAATGACTGAGGAATGCAGAGAGAATGAATCACTTTATCAAGCACTATTAAATGTTTTCTAAAGCCTTTGAGCACACTCTTAAAGGCAGTAATGCTTTCTTATAGCCTCAGATTTTTTTCTTTTTTTTTTTTTCTTTTTTTTTTTTTTTAATACAGGCTGTTTAGGCATAATAGATTTTCATTTGTAAAGCTTATTAAACTGGAAGAATAATACAGCCAGGTTTCCAATTGCAACTCAACTGATTTATTCATGTAATTATTCAGTAAAGTAGGAATTGCACAGTGTTTAGTACTTTTCTTAAAATGGGACCATCTAATGTAATTGAAGGTGTTCAGATGTGAGCAGAAGCCATGCTGGGATGTGTAAGTTGCTAGATTTTGCTTTACCTAAACTTTATTTTCTTCGTACAGTTGGAGCAAATGAATAAAAAAATACCAAAAAGGTAATTCCCTAGGTGTCTACCTGTATTAGCATCTTTCAGCATTTTGCTTTATAAAATAAGCTATGCTGATGCTTATTAAAAATAGCATCCAGTGGTACATATTTGCTTTTAGAAAGTTGTATTAGATCGTATTTAATCAAACTCATTTTGTTGGACACTTAAAGTTGCCCCTGTTTAATTGTTGCCTTTATACCAGACTGCATGGTAAGGATTTGATAGGAATCAGTCATGGTTTTGCAGTAGTTCCAAAGCTATTCTCCACATACATTCTGTTACCACTATTGCACTTGTTTATCTTCTTGCCCTGGAAGATTTGTTTGCTGTACGTAACCTGTCTAACAACAACCATTCAACATTTTTGAGCTAGCCTTTTTTGGCCATATGCATCTTAACTCTACATAAAATGGTTCTCCTGTTCCCAGCAAGTCTTTGTACCTTAAAATAATACTCCTTCAACACAAAATGCAGTAAAGTATCATAAATGCCTGGATAAATACAGGTTTGGGGATGCAGTCTACTGTAAATGTTAATGCTGCAAAAATAATCTAGTTTTTCAATATCTGATTGCCATTTTATTAACCTTGCAGCAGTATATTTTCTCTTTAATACAAGACCAGACGATAACCTCATATCTAAATTTTTTAAGTCTTGATTTCTTCTGTTCTTCAGTTATCAAATGAATTTTTAGTTGCTTGAATTCAATTCATATTCAGTTCCTTGAACATATTCAGCCTGTTTCTTAAATTGACGTCTATAATATTTAAGTACTGTAACTTCAATGTTATATGAATTTTCGTATCTTGAAATGTGGGATCAGAATGAGAACTCTGTTTCATCTTTGCTAATTTAAATTAGATCCAACTACTTTTTTCGTATTCTGCTATGTTAAAATAACACATTTAACTGTGTGGTTCCTTCCTTTCTGTAAAGTAGTTTTGTCTTCTGGAAAAGGTTAAGAGTGAAAATATGTAGGGTGAACTGGTTGGTCCTTGGGGAATACTAAGCACTTTTGGACTGAAGACTTGAGCCTTCATGTCTAAAATTTCTACAGTAACCTTCCCTTCACAGGATTTATCAGGCAAAAGAGTTCTACATAAAAATGCGTAATTCTCAGCTTATCTATAACTTTGGGGAAAACATGACACTTTAAATAAACTTTATAAAGTAAATCATCATTTTAATTTTTACTAGAAATATCAAATTGAGATAAAATAGATTCATCTGTACTTCCTAAAACAAAAGAGAAGAAAATAACAGAGAAACAAGTCTCTTTCTTTGTTCTGAGTGAAAGAGAATATTTAATCACACATCAGCACAGAATTAAAAAACATAGCAATACATGAAAGTATTCCTTTTTTCTTCATTGACCAAATTAATTGCCAGCAATGGAAAAAACTACAAAGTGCTGTTTAAAAATAAAAAATACATATCTTAAATTTAATAAACAGGAGCTAACATAGCTCAAATAAAGCTCCAAAAATCAACTAGCAACTGGCAATTGGTTTTGGGTCTCATCAGCTTGAAATACAGATCAAACAAGTTTCTTGCAAAAGCAAATTTAAAGGAATAATTCTACATGAAGGATTTTCTGAGACAGACTCATCACAAAGCTTCCCTATAAATGTCAAATGGACACTCTCCAGTTTCATTAATTTCAAAGTAATCCAGCCAGACGTGGAGGTCTTAAAGCACCTTAATGGTATTCTTTGTAATGGTCCTCATAATATCCTTATGCTTTTGTAAAATAGGTAGGAATAAACATTTGGTAGTCACTAGGACGTACCATTTATCTTTCACTAGATATGCTGACAAGTGTAGAAAAGGGATAAAGGGAAGAAATTATTACCAAGCAGGTGAAAAGGATACAGGATAATTGCATCCTTATCCCCTTATACTGACCTACAAGAGAGTAATATGTTGCAGAAATATAAGAGATATAAGCTTATCTTCAACCGGAGGTCTCTGAGAAATTGCAGCATTTATGTTGTGTAATCGTACACTTCCTCCTTTTTGGGGGTAGGATGACCTTAAACACGATATTCTATGCTGTGGATGTGTTAATTCAAGTCCACTTAAAAAAAAAATAAAATCCATTGTTGGTTTTATTTTCCAAGATGGTCCAAATACCCAAGCAAAAAATAAAATAAAAATGTTTTCACAGAATGCAGGAACATGGACAGGGCTGAAAGGTCCTCCAGGACAAAAAGATCCTGCAGAGTTTCTGGGTGACCATATTGCTGGTACCTACTGAATACCTTCCACTTCCCAAAAGAACATAATGAAAAAGGAGGTATAGTGATGGCATGTCTGGCATCAGAAGCATTAAGTGAGTGTGTAATAAACCCAAGGGAGAACCATTACCAGCCCACGCGAGCAGGGAGTTGGTCTGGAATTTATGGAGGTGAAAATTAAGAGCTGAGTACTGAAAAATTCTGGAATTCGTCTTTATTTCTGTGTCTTACTGACTATATTGAGAGTAAGTTCTCAGTCACATTTGTCTGATGGTTTTATTCAAATGTAGAGAACATCTTTCAATAATCAGTTATTCTCTAATGCCTGAGAGGTACATAAAAAGAATTTAGGCCACTGCAAATTTTCCCCAAAACAGAAGAAATAGAGAAATGCGCATTTTATTAACTTTCTCCCTTTTTGTTGCTTTGTGTGGCTTAAATGCTTATCTTTAACATGGTTCTGGTATTTTTAGCAGCATAGTAAGAGGATTTTTACTCACTGTCATACTGCACACAGTTCATGAGACTGTGATAGATCAGATGTAGCCGCATGAGTATAATTTTGTGCCAAGTTAGCCTATCTGAGATGGCAGTTTAATTGTCCTGAACCACCTTAATACTTGAAGGTAGTAGTTTATTAAAAGAAAAAAGTATGGCAAAATGGAGCTTTATGTGTTGCTCTCAGGCTGGATGACAAATGGGGATTCACCTTTCTGACTATTTTAATCTGTTTCTCTTCACTGAGCAGGACCCATCAGCATTCCACGGTGGGCTTTTGTGGTCTTTTGTCAATATTGTTTATAGCAAAACAAAATTTTATTGTACAGTTTAGTTTCAAGTATTTATTTTAAGCCAGCGGGTGGGATAGTTCTGACTTCCACAAGGCAGGGCTGGTAGCAATTGATGAAAACCAAGATTAAATTACTGCTTAATGATGACATCTTCAAAAGCCCTGGAGTGACTGAGGAAGATAAGTTCCATGGGAAATCAATGGAACTTAGGCTCCAAAGACAGATGGGTGTGTAGAAAATGTTGCTCTAATGACCTAAATGGTTGTTCTCTCTCATGCTCTCTCATATGCAATATACAAGAGAGAATGGGTCTGTGTAAAAAGATCTGGCATCTCTGAACTTTTCTACGCTGTTAAAAATCAGAATGCTAGAGCTTTATCTGATTACTATCTCTTGTTCTTACCAAACTTAAGCAGCAGTGTGCTAAAGCATCTTTTATGTAGCAACCAGGGCGAAAAAACACAGTCCCCCAATAAAGCAAACCCCTTTAAAGGAAGTAGTTGGTATTCAGAGAGCAAAGAAAACATATCTGTTTTAAACCATAAACATTATTAGCTAGTTGTATCCTTTAAGTTCTTGGCTCTATCATCCATAAAAGGTTGCTTTTTAGTATTGATGCTCATTTCATACATGTATTTGATGTTTGTTCACATCATACAAAGAGGACATAATTTTCTCTTACAACTTGCCAGGCATCACAGATTTACGATTTCTAGGTGGTGGTTTTCAGTGCAATCCTCTTAATCATTTATGTTGTTACTTGGTTGCTATTCTGTGAACCCTTTGGGGAGTCCGTTGTTCTCCTTTCTGGCTCCTTACACATAAGGAATACGTGTTTGCTGCTACCAGCCCAATGGCACAGCATTCAGGTAACAAGGAAGAGGAGGAAGGGGGTGAACCTAGATTTCAGTCCCAGTAATATTTTCAAGAGAGAAATTATCAATCACACATACAGTGCTAGACTGATCGATATTTATCTCTGTCTCATGACTTGTTCCTTGAGCCATACTCTTGTGTTAACAGAAGTTGAACAAATAATGTCTTAGATCCTTATTTTCTGCCCTGTCATCAAGTGATATAGCACAGAAACTGTTCCTAGTCTTCCATGTTCTGCCAATTTCTGTCTTTTCCTGGTTTTATAAAGATCATATATTTTTGCACCATGTTGAGTGACTGTCATACCTTGTGGTTATTTGAGAATACATCAACCAAAGACTCAGCTGACACATGGCTCTGACAAAATTGACACATGGAGGAGAAAATTAGCATCAGAAATGTGAGAGCAAGAGCTATCTCTTTTAAAGATACATAATCCTTTTTGTTAGCAGGCCTTGTAGCAGTTAATGCACTTCAATGACAGAGTGACATGTTCAACTGAAGCTCTAACGTCAGACTGTTTAAGGCAAAAGATGAAGGACAGACTGGAGAAGTCTCACAGATCTTATCATTGTTCATCTAACTGAGATGCAATCTAAAACCAAGGTGGATCTGCAGACAGTATCTCCTTTTAGTTCATGTCTGGAGTACAGGGTACTAGAAGAGAGACTGCAAGGAGCAGTTTTGTCCTCCTCTAACAGGAGACCTTATTTCTGTTGACAACTACTAATGAAAAAGTGAGGGAGACAGACCTCTTCTCAGAGGTGTACAGCCATAGAACAATATACAATAGATGCAAACTGCAATGTGGGAAATTCCCATTCAGTACAGGGAGGAAGTTTTTACCATGAGGATAGTCAAGTACTGGAACAGGCACCTCATTATCCATCCTTGAAGAACCTCAGAGCTTCACCAGGTGCTCTCCTGAGCATCCTGTATTTGGCCCTGCTTTGAGCAGCACATTGGACTAGATGACCTCTGAAGTTCTCTTGCAATCTACAGGATTTTATGAATCTTTGTTGTATCCATGTATTTGAGGAAGGTTAAAGTGTAGATTTATTTGTACTAGGCAGTGTGATCTTTTGCTGCTTTGGGTTAGTTTTTTTAAGCTTATATTTGAACTCATACTGCATGATTTTCTTCCATTGCAATTACACAGGAGAGCTCAGTGAGCAGATAAAATGCAAATTCAGTGGTTTCTCAGTATGGTTAGTAAAAAGGAGATGGAGCACTTGCTGACTAAGTAGCTGTACTGGAATACCAGGTTTTGCATAAATAAGAAATTCATGTATGTTGGGTGATAGTAGTCCCCATACTAGTTACTATGTATTTAACTCTAGATAGTAGTTAAATTCTATCTAGTATAGAAAAATCAATCTAGTATTTAACTACTAGATAGCAGTTAAATAGCATCAAAATTAATGAATAATTTTTCTTACTTTAGTATCAATTGATGCCATTATTATGAATGCTTGCATTACAGACTGGAGGGGTGACAGACAGAAGAAGAGATTTGTCTACGGCTGCATAAGGCTGTCTTTGGGGTGGGAAATAAAGCTGGGAGTCTTGAGTTCTAGCTGAGTGTACTGCTGCTCAGCCCATTCTCTCTGTCCTTGGTTCAGATCAGCCTTGTGACAGAATAAAACAACTGTACTTTCTGATACTTTTTTATATATTTTTGTGCTGCATATTCTGAAATGACTCTTCAAGCAGTACGGGAAAGTGTGTGCAGCTACACAGATCAAACTAAAGGACTTGATGCATAAAAGTAAATCTTATCTTAATTACAGCTTGCTTGTCAAGGATGGATGCTTGAAATAGAATATTCAGTGTCTGCTCAGGCAGTATCTCTTTTGTCTAGCTTGGTACATTAACCTTCTTATCCCTTTTGTTGTGAAATCAAATTCAACTGGGATATAAACTGTAGTAGAGATTGTGGTGGATTTCATGATCTTGACAGTAGAAATCATTCTATGACATTACCAAGGATTGAAAGTATTATAATTTGTCCTTTTAGTTTATGTATCAAATCATCCTGCTACATGAGTATTATAACTATGATAAACTTGCTGTTACAGCATTGTTACCCTTCTATAAAGTTTTATATGGAGTTGTAATAAAGATACATGTGGCTGAAAAAATAGGCACAAAATGGAACAAAATTTGAAGCGTTTTTGGGTTTTGATTGGGTTTTTTTTTTTGAGAAGAAATGCTTGAGACTTTTCTTTCTGTGTTAAAAATTCTCTTTTTTATTGAACTTTGAGGGGGCAAATTTGTTTTGGGGTATCTGCACTCTATTGCTTTATAAAAAAAAACAGGTGACTGGACAAATAGTTCTGGTAAAAACAGGGTTCTTCTCAAATGAGGAATACAAAAGTTAACATATGTTGAAATGTAATAAGTCATTTGAATGACCAATTTTCTTAATAGGTTTGTTTTGTTTTTTTTTTTTTACTAAGTTCGCAAAATGATTAATAGGTTGATCCAGCCCACATTCATATTACATTCTAATTCTTCATTACATATTCTCCAATATCAAAGAGCTAAAAGTTCAAATTTGACTCATTTTCGCTATCAAGTTAGGGGTGGGGAACTGTAAATTATTCACCTCCACTGAGGAGACCAGAATAAATCTGTTCTAAGGAAAGTCAAGAAGGGTTTCTAACATGTCTTGAGGATACCAATTCTTACCATAATTTCAGTATGTGGACTTTATGCCAATCGCTGTTTTCAGACTAAGGCTAGCTATCCTTTCACCTTTCATATTCCTTTCACTGGTATTAGCAAGAGACTCGTGTCTTCCAAAATAAATTCTCCTAACATGTCTGCAACTCTACTTTTGCTGGAAATAGGAGCAACTAACTGAATTTCGTATGAGAAGTAGTATGGATAGTCTCTGTGTGTGAACAGGTTCTATGATTCATAGCATGAGCCTCTGCAAAGTCATGCTTTACAGTTCTCATATGTAATATCTAAATGGTGGTCAGGTACCTTTCTGAAGTTTTATGTAGATATAAAGATCTGTGCTGTGAAAGTAGTAAAAGAAGGGGCCTTATTTTGACAGTTTGTAAGTCCTTTTAAGAATACCTGGTAAATGTGTGGAAGAGGAGAAATTAATTGAACCCAGTTTGTATTTGTTGTCCTTCATTTCCCTTGAAGCATTTATTGTATTTTGTCACAATTAAAGCGTGAATTAAATGCTCTGTATTCCTGAAAATCAAGAAAGAGAAGCACACTGATTTGTTTTTCGCCAGGTACATTTTCTGACCAACTGTCATCAAGTTTAAACTGTGCTTCCTGTTGGATTGAAGTGGAGTTTATATTCATACGTGACAGTGCCGCCAGTTGTGGTGAATTCTGAGCTCAGGTTTTCTGAAGACTTTGAAAAATTCTGTTGATTTAATGCAGAAAACTCTGAGAAAAATTGGTCAGTTTATGTCAGACCACATGTGGATATTGTAGGATTGTCCAAAGCCACATAGAGAAGATACTCAACAGAATGATAAGCACTGAAATAAAAAAACAAAACAACAAACCTCTTTTTTTTTTTTTTTTTTTTTTTATAATAAGGTGGGCAATGAATTTATTCTTATATATTCTGGTATTTTGAATACCTGCCTATTCAGCTTTTTGTGACTCTCTTAACTGTTCTGTTCTAGCTTTGAATATCAATAATGACATGTTTCCTGACATCTGGGTTAAGGTGAAGCTATTGTATCTGTCAGTTAACCTCTTTTTTGTCTGCTTGCCATGCTGACAATTTTGTGTGTATGGTACAGTCATTAAGATAATCTCTGTCCTCTGGCAGAATGAAAATTTGGTTTCCCATTCAGTGTGAAAACATTTACTATTTTCTGCACAAATATGTATGCTAAATGCTTCTAATGTACAAACTGCACTCCAAGATGTGTGACAGAAGCAACGCCAGTGTAGAAAGCACACTCCCTTTCTCACAAGTGATTTATTTTTTGCTTACTATTACTAAGTACAGCAATAGCTACTTATTTAGCAGATATCATCATGCAGTATTCATCACAGTGACAATGCTCATGAAGAAAGGATGCCATAAGTACATTGTGATAACACCGTAAGTACATTGTGAATTATTTCATAAATATATAAAATACTTGTGTCATTTCAGACATGTTTTCAACATACTTCACTTCTTTACAGCTTGAATATTAAATTAGTGACATTTAAAGTGTGTTCTGCTTTGCTTGTGGCATCATGTAGGTTATTTGGTTTAAATTAATTATGTTTCATCACAGATTTCTGTTCCAGTCAGAGCACCTGCAAATTTTCAAAAGAGAAGAGTTTTTGAAGGTGTCTGTGTGCTGAGTTAAATTTTTGCATTAAGAGGAACATCAAAGATACAGCATCTGGGCCAGAGGAGGACCTCAGCAGAACTGCTGTTTGAAGCCTTTCTTTCTTGACCTCCAGGACTCTAATAAACTTTTAAATCATCTTCAAGGGCGCTTCAGATACTCTGTCAATTAAACTGCCGTGCAAGCCCTTTTCCTGTTGCCCTATAGCCATTACTTAATACAGTCATTAAAATTTAGTTTTAGGAGATATGGCATGACACAGGAAGCTTTTTCATCAAATGGCTTTCCCTACAAAAAAGCAAAACTGAAGGTAGAATATTGTTTTTTTAAGTAAAAAATCTCTGATTGTTTAGAGGAACCTCATGGAAGAGTAGAGCTCTTGGTTACACTGTGCTTTCATACTCAGCTGCTTGACCTGACTACGTCAGTTGTGATGAAAGTATGCAATGAGCTCATGAGGATGTGAGGCATTAAACAGGGAAAATAAAGTTAAAAAATTATTAGTAGTGAAATCTTTTGCTGCTCTGGAAATCCTCAGGTAGAGAATGCAGTGCTGTCGAGATAGGCTAAGACAAGCCTCCTGAAGTCTCAGCTTTTGAGATATATTTTTAATATTACAAAACAGAATATTATAATGAAACCCAAATTCTCTCATCTGAAATAAAAATTTTTGAAGTGAAGTGTGCAGTAATGAGGAGTAGAAGGAAGCATTGTCTCACAGGGTGCTGTGCAAGAAATGATAAGGACTGAAGAAGAGGAGGACTTGAGTGCTCTTCCCTGTTTTGGGACTGTTGACATTGGGGATGTTTCTTTGTCTTTTAATTTCTTTCTTTCCCTTGTCTGAATTGTAGGAGGGCAGTAATAGCAGTGATATCTGCTAACCACAAGAAGGCTTTGAGCTGGAAGACATTTGTTTGTAAATTTGTTCAGTGTCCTTCAATGGAGTGTACTACGTATCTACACAATGTTCTGGTGATAGCTAAAGGGCTTCAAGAACCATTTGCTTGAAGTTCCATTCATAACCCTGTAGTAGGTCTCTATGATATTGTAACTATATCTTCAGTTCATCTTTGTCAGGAGTTAAGATCACTTCATATTCAGTTCAAACATTGGTGGTACTGTCCAGATAAAGAGGTGGGTCATTTAATAATGTACCAGTAATGCTACCTGTGCTTCTGTTTCAGGAGAAATTAAGTTTTAATATGGCTCCAAGTTGCTTGTCCAGATAGCTCAATCTAAGCAGAAGTAGGGGTGATATGGTGGTGAAGAAAGTGAGTAGTTCCATGTGACACATAGCTGAGATACATATTTCAGCAGCTTTCCTTCTTGGGCAACACAACCCCAAAAATCAAACAACCCAACAAACAAAGACCCCACAACCCTGACGTTGTCTTGCTTCCAAAATTTGGCCTTAATTTCTAGCCACAATCCACAGCATGCATAAAAACAAGTGTTACAAGCTTGTACTCTGCCTTAGGGTCTTGATCCAGTTTTTTACTTCAACTGAATGTTTGTGTTTGTAAAGGCAATAGTTTCTAAACTTTGAAATGAAAATCAGGAAAGCTATTTCCGTGGTTCTGAAGTAGCAGCTGCTGATATCCCATTCATTTGGGAGTGACAGATTTACTTGCTTTCTGGGTTTAGCAGAGGTTTGGGAAACTCTGGAACCCTGAACCCAACTGCACTGATATCCTTAGGTAGGCTTCAAAGTTTTGGCCCCATGTTTTATTCCCTGTACCCTACACTTGAATTCATTGCACCTGATAGCAGAGGATATGCAGTCAGGATACCAAGATTTGTGTCATGTTGTGCATTGCCTCCCTTGCTCTCTCTCCTGTACATGGAGATTCAGATACCTAGATCCTACCTTATGGGTTACATTTAAGCTTCAGTCATTGGCTACACAGCAAAAATCTGCTTAACACTGAATACTCCAGAATTAATTTGTTTTGTTTTGTTCCCTGCTCAGTCAGTCAATTGGTTGACTTTCAAAGAAGCAAGAGTATGAAGAAGCGTTTCTTGACCCATATTTATATATTTATTACTGCAGGCATTAATATATTGCTTTGTTTAGTCTAGTTCACAGTAGTCTGTCTCTTCATGAAGGTATCTTCCCTTAAGTGATTAGCTTCTGCAAACTGCTGCTTATTGCATCTTGAAAAGCATGATATAAATTCAAGTCAGGGACATTGAACTCTAGTTAAGGGACTGAGAGGATCGCAAAAGAAAAAAAGAAGGAGAGGTATAGTAAATGTGTTTCCAATCTCTGTAGTATATGTAATAGAAGGGTTTGTTCTACAATTGTCAGAGAGGATCTCATTAGAGTTCAGACTTTCCTGTTCCTGGAAAAGTTCTCATGTTGGGTACTTTAAAGGGAAGAGTTCACAGAGTTAAGATTTAAGGGCATAGGCTCCCTTCTAATACAGGGAATTGTGATCACAGTGGACTGAAATGTTCATAAGGTATTTTGAAGACAGTAGTAATATGTACAATTTGCTTTATTCAGAAGCTCCTTCATGATGCAAGTGCACCTGCAGAGCTGGAAGGGAAAGGAATTTTTCATTCTGTTGTCATCCACTGGCCTCAAAAGGCAGCTGCCTAAAAATAATAGACTGGATCATCTTTAACTGATTTTGAGGTTTTTTAGTAAGAAACCTATCCAGGACAGGCTGAGGAATTCAGGAGCACAAAATGCCTCAGTTCTTAGGAACACAAACCCCTCAGTTTGAGGAACCTATTTTAGCCATTGGTGAGTGAGGTGTCCAGAGCTGTCTGTTCGCAACTGTTAGAACTCATGTCCTGTATGTTAAAGCCCCTCCAGCTGCTGCTGGGAATTCATCTCCATACTCCTCCATGGCCTCCAAATAGGTTTGCTAACTTGCACCCATTCAATGTGCCAAAGGTACCAATAAAGAAGTTGTTGCATATTTTAGAAAACCAGGAAAAATTTAAAGAAAAACCTGAAAATCTGTGTTTGGAGATCTTGTTAGAAGCTGACAACTGGAATAAATCAATTCAGCCTCAGAATCTGTCTCCCAGCTGTTTCAAAGAGAAACAGGTGTCCCCAGACAGTACAGGTTTGAGTCCTTAAAATAACACAATTAAATGTAAGTTAATATACAGATACATAAACCAAGAAAGGGAAATGATGGTGGGAGTTTCTGGTTCACGTGAAGTAGGTTTCCAACTTTGGAAATTGTGTTCTTCTATTTTTATCGTCATAGTCCACTATATTTTTACTTTACTTTTCTGTTCCTTGTCTCTTCTGTTGACCTCCTGAAAAGGTTTATTCATTGTATTTTTCCAATTGTTTTTGAAAAGCCCAATGTTTCATTTTTAAACCCCTTAGATTTTTCATACTTTAGACAGGGAATGTCCCACTAGTTTTTTTTTTCTTTTCTCCACATTGATATCAGAGGTGCTGGGCCTATGGAGAGATTCACAAAAGGACCGAGACAACTCTTTTCTATTTCCTGCTAACTGTGTTCTAAATTTGTCATTTGGAATCAGTTCAGATCATAACGCAGCAAAATATTACTGAGCAAGTTGAGTAGCTGGGCTTTTTCCTTTAGTCTGGCTGTTCTTCCAAAAAATCTTTAAAGCATCTTTTTTCCCCTTATCATAAGCCACCTTTTATCAGTATGGTGTTTATTTTTTGAAACTGAAAATAAAGACAAAACCATACATTCCTGAGCTTCATTTGAAATGAAACAGTCTTAAATTCTTACTTCAGGTTTTGCACATATTCCTGTTGAATTCATAAAACCTTTGTGACAGATTAAAATTAAGACAAAGAAAAAAAAAAAAAATCTTGAAATTGATCAGCTGTGGAGAGGCCTGGCCACTGGAGAAATTGGCTCAACTGACAAAGTGAGCACTTCCCATATGTTTGATTTTAAGTAACATTTTGATAGCTTCCTAAATGTATTTGCTTTAATTCACAGATGGGTATCATATGTAACCAGTGTGAGAACAATCTTTAAAAAATCTGTTGCTTTTTAAAATCGAATTTCTGTATTTGAAACATGCTGACAACATATTAGACAGAATCCCGGAAGCTGGTGCTGGAAGCTGGTGCTGGTAGATTAGATCATCTCATTTTAATATGAAAAATATGTTTTTAATGCATAATCCCATGTAATTGGGGGTAATTCTTAAATATTTCTTAGGCTCATAGTGATATATGTAACTACTTACGAAAAGATCTGTTAGGCACTCCTCCTAACTGCAGGGTGGTTACCTATAAAGCCATTATTTCCCTGATTTCTGAAAGTCTATGAGACAATTTTTACTTTATTACTGGTTTGTTTTAATTGTAGTTTCATGCCACAATACTTTAAAACCACAACAGAATATTGCCTACTGGAGGAATGAGCTAATCTTAGTTGTTTTAGAGTCACAGTTGCTGAGGTTTTCCTGACTATGCAAATAACCTGAAAGATGACAAGCTTAACTTAAGCTAGAAAACAAATAATTGCTTCTACCTTCTAAGTGTCAAAAGCTGGAGATGTGAGCTGGAGCAGTTTTACTGGCCATTTCTAATAAACATGTAACAATCTACTAGGATATGTGGCTTGATTTCATCATGCATGAGACAGATGGTAGTGTAAACTGGGTAGCTCTGCTGAGAGTTTTCCCCATGTAAAGTAGATGCATATATGTCATCTGCATATAAAGACAGCTGATATAAAAATCTTCATTGCTCCACATTTCCCAATACTGCAAATTATTCTTGAGTAAACGTACCCTTTTAGTTAAAGAAATGTAGTCTCAGAATGTTACTGTACACATTGTATTTGGTCAGCAAGTGTCAAACTCATTGCTGTTGAAAATTGCTTCTGTTGGTAATTACTAAATACAGAGGGAAGAGCCTGGACTGGAACCAAGATTGACATTTGGGCTTAATAATATAATGAGGCTTTAATAAGCCAGTAATAGGAGCCTCACAAAATGAAATAAGCAAAGATTACAAACACATAGATCAGTTCCTTGGATCTTAAATACATAAATTGTATTAATCTGTATTGATAAAAATTAATTGCTTATTTTATATGGTCCAGATGTAATTATAGATCAAGATAACTTTTCTTAATAAGGCAACACAGGCTTTCACATTTCAAACGTTATGAACTACAGAGCCATGATTTCAGGAGACCTGGAGCACAGGTTCTATTTGCTACTGTACTCTGGGTTTTTTTCCTTCTGCCTTCACTCCAGTTATCCTGAACTGCTGCACTGGCTCTGGTGTCGTTCAATTTAGGCTTGAAAGTCCCTCTGTACTGCAGGTTTCTGTTACAGTGATGTGATGGTCATATCAGGCCTCCAGAAACTTTTATTCCAAATTTAAGTTTAGGAAAGTGAGCATAGGAGCAGTCCAATTGACTTTACTACAACACATGTATAAATTTATGCAGTTTTATGGCTGGAAATTTGCTCTGCAGACTCAAGTTTACTGCAGACACACCAGACACACTGGAATCTCACCACACAAGAACACAATGTGAAGGGGTCTTAAATGACCAGAAATAAGGAAAATAAGAACATGAAACTTTTATTATAATATACTGATTCTTACCTATTAATTTCTGAAGGTCATCTGTCAGGTTTTTCAATTTTTAGTGTGAAATATCTAGGAAGACTGCAGTGTCAGCTTTTAATTGTTACGGTTTTAATACCTGACTTTTTTCTAGCCAAGAGTCAAGTCTTCCCATTCAGCTCTTGTGTGCTCTGCGGGTTTTGGTTTGCCTGGATGAGCACTGATGGGATTGCAGGTAGGTTTAGTGTGTAAAGCCATGGGAAAATTGAAGAGGTCTTAAAAAAAAAGAAGGTCCAAAATTTAGATATTAATTTATACCAAACTGGTCTAAACAAAACAACAAGCAAATGCCCTACCGCAATTATTGAAGGTCCTTTTTCCTCCCTGTTGCTCAGCTTCAGTTTTCTCTGAAGTCACTGTTACACTTCTTTTCTGATTGCCCTAGTATTTGAAGCTTTCTGCCAAAATAGGTGCTAAAGATCTTTTGCAGAACAGAATGTGAACAAAAACAACACTTAGATGTACATTAAAGAAGACAAAAGATCACAGCCAATACTGGTGCTTTAGTGGTCTTGAAAAAAACCCTTTTTGTGCACATTAAGCTCAATACACACAGTGTGTGCATGGTATGGGAGCTGCTATGGTGAGGTGGAGGGGTTTTGTAAGGCTCCATTTGGGATTTTTGACAATATGTATTTTACATGTAACACTCAAGTTAGTGTGTTTCCTACATGTATAAAAGCTATATCTGAAAACAAGGAAGAGTGTATGCTGTATAAAAAAGAAATTCTCAGATAATTAAATTTGGAAAACGTTATTCCAAAAATTAATGTAAAAAGTGCATCTTTGTGGTCACACATTTGTTTGGAAGTCCTATTAGGATATCACTCTGAATCAGTAAAGGTGTGTAACAAGGTAAAAACAGCGATCTTGAACATGAGCACTATTTTTTAAAAAATTTCTGGAGTTAATGTATACATGTTTTTTCCTACAATTTTGTCAGACCTTTGACTTCATCAAATAAATTGAGAGAAATATCCTGGGGAAAGAAAAGCTTATGGGAAAAGAAGTGACACATGAATTTTACTAGTGAGAGAAGAGCAATTATAAATTACTGTTTTCACAGAGGCTTTTTGCTGTTTTTTACATGCTCATATACACAGGTAGTTTTTGTCAGTGTCATAAGCAGTAACCCCTAGCATGCTAAAGCTGACCTAGTGGAGGTAAAAGCAATGATCAACTAATGGTAAGATGGACATATTTTAATGATGTCGGGAATATATAAAACTGAATATATTGTTGGCTGCGGTCATAAATGCATCTCATGTTACTGTTTGCTTTCTTTTGTTTTGGTTTTGTTGAAAACTTTTCATTGTTTCTTCTCATTAACATAAGATAACTGGAATAAATTCCGTATCACCATTCCCCATTCCCACTTGACTTGGCATTTTTGTGTTCAGATGAGACTCTAATAACCTTTCTGAGCTCTGCTCACTCTAATGATGTCCATTCAATAAATGAGATTTGAGCACTGCCGTCATGGTAAATAGCATACTTGTACCTAATTACAAACAAACAAAAAAAAAACCAAAAAAAAAAACCAAACAAAAAAAACCCCCAACCAACCAACCAAACAAAAAACAAAAAACAAAACACCACCAAACAAACAAACAAACAAAAACAAAAAACAAAACACCACCAAACCTGAGATCTGAGATAAGAACAAATAGTTAGCAAAAAGACAATCAAAATACAATCAAAAGTTCAATTTTTGATAACAAATACAGTTGCCTTGATAGCATTTTTTTATTCCTTTGGAACTTGATTGTTATGCTGTACATCCCTATTTACCCCTTTGTCTTAAAGTTATAATGATCCAGCAAATTTGCTAATGTGATAACTCAGTTTCCTGTTGAAATTACCTTTGTCTTCCACAGCATAAGAAAATGGTGTCAGGACTTATTTTGAGGTTTAGTCTGGTATGGTTTGTGAACCTAATTGCAGAGCATTGCAGAAAGGGTGATGAGACAGGCTTACATGCTGTAAGATTTACCTGTGGGGGCCATGCTCACGGCATGTGTCAGCTCGGAACGCTGGGTAGAGGAAAGGCATGTTCTCCTGAGAGAGTGTCCTCTCAACTGCTGCAGATGGGCCTCTTCCCTGGCTCTGTCCCATAACAATGCATAATTCTCCTCAGGACCTGTTCAGGGATCACTGTGCTCATTCCTGCTTCAGATGCCCTCATTAGGGCACCTGAATATAAATAGTATAAATATAAATAACAAAAAATAACCTTATTAGTTGCAGTGGGCGATGTGACCAGAACAGTATCACAACATACCCTCTGGATGTTAAGCTTTCTTCTTTCTGCAGGCATATTACTGGGTTATGCTTCTTGCCTACCAAAATGACTATTATCTACCTCATTATTCATTAAGCCTTGTTTTCCTCTAAAGAAAAGAGAAGCTACAAAACAAGGGGTAGGAAAAAGGGGAGGAAAGAAGTGATCTTCATGCCATGAAGAACACAACAACAGCATTGGGATTTGCAGCTGCAAAAGCCCTGAGAATAACAAGACAAGGAAATGCAGCATGGGAGCAGGAGGAACCTCTGCCCCACCGCCAAGAGTCAGGCAGGCACTGGGCAGCTACAGAACTGCAGGTGGAAGGCCCTTAACATTGTGAAGGATAAGGCTCATTGGAACCAGTGGAAAAAGAGACTAATGGTTAGAATTGTCATTACAGGCAAGGGAAATTTATTTTATTCTTTTTTAGTAATTCTTACACCTTTGTCTCAATCCTTTCCACATTTTACCAAACAATGACTCAAGGGAAGACAGCAAAAGATATTTTTTTACTGTACAACTAAATGTGGGAAGAATCTAAACAGCTAAGTATAATCCTGGAGAGGAAATGAGAGAGTATTTGCTCCATCTGTGAGGATTTTCTTGTTTGCCACAGCACTCTCTCAGGCCTTTTTATTTCTGATATTCTGTTTTTATAAATTGGTAACTTTTTGTAAACCATTCAGTTGAAGCAAAGAACCCTTGAGCCAATATTTGTTTCCAAACACTGAGAGCTGATGAGACATGTTGGTAACCTTTAATGGATCCTGGAAAAGCATAAGCTGAATATACTCGGCGTATGGAAAGAAAGTGTGAAAGCATGCACTCCAAGCATCTGAGCTGCAGAACACCTACAGTGATGGCATTTTCTTGTCCCTGTGTTGTTGTTGTAATGACAGTTGAATGCAGGAAAACTGTTACTGGGACTGAGGGGAAGAAACTCAGCTCTCACACCAGAAATGCCCCCTTGCACCCCTTGCACTGTTTGCCAGACTGGTGAAAGAGAGTCCCACATGGCATGAGCACTGCTGTTGCAATACCTGGACATGTACTTGATCCAGCAGACTTACCACATTGTCTTCTGGCTTAAGTTTTTCTCTGGTGCAAGACAGTCCACCATGTGCCAACAGTTATCGGAAGATGTTCTCGTGGTGCTTTCCAAACAAATGAAGTGTGCATTCACATGGCGATTTTTATATCTCTTTTTAGCCTCTCAGAACACTAAATGGAATGCACGTTAAGGAGACAGAAGTCCTCCTGCCCTGTAGTCATAAATAATTTCTGTAAACACTGATTTTCTTTAGATTGCAATGTAAAGAGTTCTACTCAAAATTAGACAGAAAAAAAAACCCAAACACAAAAGACCACATTCCATTTTCTGACATCCAGCCATGTAAGTGAACAACAAATTGATGGTAGAAGCATCTATTTGGGCATAGGACTTCTCCATGCACGTGGGTGCATGTGAGATTTTGTCTCAGAATGGTTCAGTTTAGACCCTAGAGGAAGAAATCAATTGTGTGTATAATGATACGAGAAAAGGAATTGGATCTTCTCTCAGCAGAATCAATGTCAAAAATGGGCTGCTCTAATGGGAACTCTCAGCTTGAGGAAGAACACATGTGCATGGAGAACCTGGTATGGAAGCATGCTGGAAATGTTACATTCCACTCGACACAGAAACTTTTCAGTTCTGGGGGTTAAGGGGCAGGGGGAGTACCTTCAAATCACAAAGTCCACATGTGGAGTGGAAATAACCAGTGTATGCATCGTGTGGGGCAGATGCGGTTCTTCTGCCTACATAATTCTTCTATCTACAATAGCACTCTGTGAATTCTAGTGTAATTAATTTGGGATAGAATGGCTGTGTTTGAATAGAAGTGGGATACAGTTTGGCCCCTACAGGTATGGCAATATTAAGACCAACCTGAGCTTGAAATGGCAAGTAGTATTTCTTTGCAAAGAGAAAGACAGACTCAGAAGTAATTTGTGTGTTTGTTTAATAGAAAGAGCAAGGCATTTTTAACAGTCAGTGAATTAGTATCTTGTTTAAAACACAAGTGTCTTGTTTAGAACATAACTGGTTTTTACTTCCTCTGCCTGGGCATGATGGCATCTTCTCCCACCAATATTTATATGTTAATAAAATAGTGAAACAATAAAACAAAGCCAAGAGTGTATTTTTAACTTATATTGCTCATATTAGATCCTGCTTACAGACAGTTAATGGTTTTTTCCCTCTCTAGCTTTATACATTGAAAAATAGTTACAACAATAACGAGAAAGCTTCCTTAAATTTGTTTTCAGTAAGTTATGTTCACCTTTAAAAAAACCTGCTGTATAATTTGTTAATCTATTTTCCCTGCCAAGCTGGTTGTCTTATTCAACAATAAATTAAATACAAAGCTTCCCCCAGGCAGAGACAGAATCCCCACCCCTGCAAGTCTGGCAGCTTAATTGACATTTGGTGGTAGCCTTAGGCAGAAGTTAATTTCTACCCTGTTTATTCACACACATATACTTTTCATAAAGCATGCAGGCAATACTGCAGATAAATTCAGGCTAATTCATATTGTAGTGCAGGTAGACACTTGTTGAAATGACATGAAGCCATTTCTTTTTGTGAGTGAAGGAGTCCTCGCAATTAACCAAATCTGTCAGCCCTGTAGGAACAGCGTTACCCAGTATGAGGTTTTCAGTGCTGTTTTTATTCAGTTCCTATTTGGTGGATACAGCAATCTCAAGAAGTAAAACTGAGCCTTTCAGACCTTAATTCCAGAAGATGTCCCACCTACCTGAATGCTGCTGTTCATGACCAATAGACACCTGGCAGGCTGGTAGGGCAAGTGTAAACTTCATAACAGGAGGATGATTTATGCTGACCTCACAGCCTTAAGTAAGTGCCAGCCATGCCTCCTTTAAAAAACACTATCCACAGTCACATGGGAATAGAAATACCAGGCCATTAAAAAGTAAGCAGAGGATTTATTTAAGTTCTTTGATTTAAATTACATTTTAAATTATCTGTTTCCTTTGTCTATGTAAACTGAAAGCAGTGAATGCAGTCCAAGCTCCAGCAGTAATACTTCTGACTTTGCTCAGTGGAGTTGGTCCATTTCTCTTGGTGTACCAGACCTTCACACATACCGTGATGAAAGTTCTGGCTTTGTAAGGCTAATCCATTAGAGCTACTTGATTATACCTATCAGGGCTATTGGCAGAGAAAATATTTGTGAAACTTATGCTCTAAAGTGCAGCGTTTGTCATAGATGTATACAGTTACAAACCCAGCATCAGTCTCCCTGGTAGGGAAAAGTCATAAATCAAAGTTCAGGGAGTTTTTCCTGCAGTCAGTGAGACTCTATGTTTCTGAGTATGGGAACAATGGGAGGAAAAGAACCAAATATATTTTTTCAAGTACTTTGATGTGCATCCCATTGAATATCACTTTCCTAAGTGACAAGCGAGCAACTGCTTTGAATTGCCCTGGTTCCTAGAGTGAACTTAGTTTTTCTTTGATTTCACAATACGTATTGTCTTATTTTGAAAAAGTTCTACATGAGAGATCTGGTTTGATGATTTAAATCATCAGCTACAATAAAAATCTTTGTTAAGGTCATCATGGGGTTTGGGGTTTTTTTGAACCAGTGAGGAATTACAAAAGGCAGGTATTACAGGAACTCCATGGGAGTGTTACTTTTCCCTAGATGTAAGTCATGGAGCTGCAAATCAGCTTGGTGATCAGAGACTCAAGAGTAGCTGCCGATTTTTAGCAACCTGCTTCTAGGTAGTGTGCTTAAAGCATATATGGCAACAGCTGTGGTTTGAGGGTCTCCCACTGAAGACAGTGGGACCAGGTGTCATTCCACATGCAGCCTCAGGACCTCAGGTATGAAGCGTTAACTGCATCATTGCAATAGGTCAGTAAAAGTTCTCCTTCAGTTCGTGCTTTGTATAGCACACGTACTCTGATCATCGTAGCATTTGTCAGCACAGCTTTGAACAGTCTTGCTCAAAGGTGCAAAAGAAAACTCTGATGGTGGTATACAATAAAAAGAGAAGTTGTACAGTTACCTGCAACTGATGTATTAGCTGCATTACAAGGTCTCACTTTTATACATATGAGTATATAGAACAGAATGGCACAAATAGGTTACTCTTCTGAGTTCGTGTTGTCAGTTGATTTTAGTTGCTTGACATTGATGCTGTTCATCAAGGAAATGAGCCAGCAGTGCATGAGATAGCATGTTAGATATACAGAGAACTACCCATAGCAAATCACCTGCAGGTAATCTGCAAAACCCTTCCATGCTCTGTTGCTAAAATTAAGTTTATGGATAATTTATCACCTACTTGTCTCTTGAATAAATTACACATACAAATGAAGACAGAAAAACTATAACAAGTGTTGCTTTTGGCTCTGGCAAATAGGTATGTGAGAATCTCTTATCAAATATCTCACAGACTGTTCTATTTAGCAGTTCATGATTGCGAACAAGTGATTCATTCTTGTAGCTATTGTTTATGCAGTACAAACATTAAATATTCTTTCAGTTCCATGACAACTTAGAAATTATTTATTATATTTTGCATGTCAAAACAAGATCTGATTTATTGTAAAATAAATCAGATTTTAATTTTGGGGAACTGTAGCTGTGGTCAAAAATTTCGCAGTTATTTTGCTTTCAGCTACTGTCATTTGCAACACTTCAGTGTTTCTTTAATATAATGATTTTACATTATGTTATAAACTTGTTTCCTAAGTTGGTTTTGTTTTTGAGTTTCCCTGGTTTCTTCTCAAAGAGGCATTTTCAGGAGGTTTTTGTGGACTTTTTCTTGTTCACAAATACTACCATAGGTTTCTTAATCATAAATAAAGGCAAAGGAACAAAATAGAATGAACTTTCGAAATAGCCGCAATAATAAATGCCCCATAGATTTTGTATTAAACGCCACATGTGCATCTTGCGTATTGCATTAATCAATAGATTTAAAAATTAATCACTTTGATCAAATCTTACTTCTTGTACATACTTATGTGCTGCCCCTGAGAGTTTGCTTTAACTCCTCATTGCTGCACTAGGTCTGTCAGCTCTGTAAAAAGGCTGTTCAAAGGCCCGAGGCATGTTGAAATCTGAATGTACTGTATTCTGTGGTGTAAGGATGAGAAGCACAAAGGAAATGCCTGAGATTCCAGAGGTAGGTAGAAGATTGGATCCCTTTCTTTGCAGAAAACTCTTCTGAATGTGAAGATTTTAAAGACTGGTTACATGTAACACTTATTTTCTTTAATTTGGGTCACCTTTGCCCCATTCAGCTGCTGGAGCTCATTTTCCAAGCCTGCTGGGCTAATGCTGTTGCCCCTTGGTAGCACAGCTCTGCAGCCTTGCTTCTTGCCAGCCGCTTGTGCCCTGCAAGGGACTGGTGTTTTGAAGCTCTCAGCAAGGTCCATAGAGCTGCTCACGTGCACGTTAACCCTCCCACTCACTCATTTTGTTCCAAACAGTCAAAAATCAGGGGGAGCTTGGAAAAAAACCCTTACAAATAATGGCCTCAGCTTCTCGCTGTGACAATTACACAAAGTTAATGATTAGTTTCCACAAATAATTATACTGTTAATGGAGCAGAGGAAAAAAAAAGCACAGCTTATACAAGTGGAGCAAATGACCTCAGTGTTATGAGTCTTGATGTTCCTTAAGAAACTCACACTGTCTTGGTTTTTTCAGCAGGAAAAAAGCCACAACACAAACCCCACCAGCTGTTAATCAGATTCACCTATTCATGATTAATACTTAGATACTTAAGTGATCAGTTTTCTTCTTTTCTGTACATGATTTCTGTTTGCATTTTCCATTTCAAACCCTTTCTGATTTAAGAAAAATTAGTTTAGGGTGTACTCCTTATTTTTAATTTTCGTGAGCTAGCAGCACGATACTGTGTTTGGGTTTGGAGTGTAGCAAGGGAATCTGACCTAAGGTGATTCTGTGTAACAGGCAAGTCAATATCTTTTAGAAACACCAAAGAATTCAAAGACAGAAGCTGTTAATTCTCTTCACTTCATTAAAACAAGTTGCCTTAAACATAGATTCTGTCTTTCCTGTTACAGAAAAATCCCTTTGCACAAGTTTTCTGCTTGGATGATTCTGTCTGACCAGTGCCACACTGTAAGAATATTCTGCTCATGGTTATGACCAGCATAGGAGACAGCTTCCCTTCCTAAGATCATATTTAGATCATCCCTGCTTTTTACAATTAATCTTTTTATAGCCCTTTAAGTAGACTGTAAAGCTAGGTAAAATTAGAACTGTTTACATCAGGTTTGATGACTCAGTTTTCTGTTAAATAGAAATAGAAATGTCAGGCTACGAATTCTTTTGACAAGCTATTTCATGGAATTTTCTCAAAAGTTAAAAGTGCATTTTATTTTTGGTTTCTCATTTTGATATAGATTTTATAATGTAACTTAATTCACAAGTGCATTAATTGGTAGTACATGATAGAAAATTCAGGATTACTCAAATGTTCTCATGAAAAAGGCATTGCTATATCTTTGAGAAATTATTTGTTATATTTTAATCTATGCAGAAAACCTGTTTTTTTTAACTTTTTATCATGAATCAGACTTACAAAGAATCTTAAGCAATTGCATCCTTCCGTGACTTCAAAGTTTCATGCACTAATTATCTATGGTAAAACACCTATGTCAGTACCAGCTGTATGTTCAAAGTGAAAAAATGTAATTATGTGTTCAATACATCATTCTCTTATGAAACCTTCTCAAATATAGTGAATATTGTAAGACAGACTGAACCTAAATGTATATCAGTTCTTTTCAGTATTAGTAGAAGTTTTGTACAGATTCACTAATTTGCTGTAGTAAATGTGCTATATAGGATCCTGTGTCCACTGGAGTTCGATAAGAGTTTAAAAATATGAAATACTGAAGGGCTTTAGTAATAAAAAGGTTTCTGCGTGTTCTGCTGGGGGTGGGAAGACCGGCAGTTAAAAAAATCCAATTTTGTGTCATTTGTATTATTGCCAATATAACTGTTATGAGGAGGATTTGAAGCTGAGCCCAAGCAGTATGCTACAGTAAAATACAGCTAATAAATTTATGTGAGGAAAGTATTCAGGCAGTTTAAACTGTGCTGATGTTGATAATCATAGTTTCTAATAAAACAGGGTTCAGTGTGATAAGATTTCCTGAACAGGAGTTAATATAATATTTAGAAGTAGGGATTTGTTGCTGAGGAGTTTGTGAAGCTTCCTCTACAATGTAGTTGTACTTCTCAAAATCACAGTAATCCACAAGTGTAGAAGCATTTAGGATTTCAATAAGAAACATAATACCAGGATTAAGTTTTGCTTCATTCTTCAAGCAATGCATTTTCAGACACACATCAAAAGTAACCAGCTGGTAAAAACACTGGTCACCTTAACAGACCATGGCTGTGGGTGTTGAAACTGAATCTTGCTTTGCTGTTTCCTTGTCTTTCATGGTGATTTGAAGATCATGCAAAGACTTCCATAACCACTGTTCTCCCTTCTTCATGAAAGGATGAAGATTTCTATTTAATGTAGGTGGGTTATCAGTCCTATCCTTAAAATTTCCTTCCCCAGACCTGGATAGAGCTGTTCTGTACCTGTGAAGTGCAGTAAGTGCTTTGACTTCCCTTGGAATAGAAAGATTTACAAAATGAGAATGTCTTATACTAAGTGCAAAAGCTACATAAGACTAGTGCAGTTTTAGGGTTGAGAAATAGAGCAGGCCAAGGTGCGAGAATTCCGATAGTATGTTTAGCCTTTAACAAAGGTTCCACTGGTATGGCTATGGCCTGTGTAGATATACAATGTGTTTCTCAAGTGTTACATTTGAGATACATGAAATACTTATGTTGTTTCTTTCTTGATGTTACACTAAGTGTGAAAACTTTGTAATGTGTCTTAGCTGCAGAGTTTGGTCAAAGGAGGCACAGGCAAAGTAGGTAATTTGATTCAGTGTTGGTTTTTTATTTGGGACAGTATATTATTCATCATCATAGAGTGGTTTGAGTTGGAATGGACCTTAAAGCTCATTCAGTTCCAACCCCTGCCACGGGCAGGGACACCTTCCACTGGAGCAGTTGCTCCAAGCCCC
>JAOEHY010025572.1:0-15906 GCA_025447955.1 Psilopsiagon aurifrons
CAGCCACAGCTTCTCTGGGCACCCTGTGCCAGCGCCTCAGCACCCTCACAGGGAAGAGCTTCTGCCTAAGATCTAACCTGAAATTCCCCTTCTTCAGTTTGAACCCATCACCCCTTGTCCTACTGCTACAGAACCTGATGAAGAGCTCCTCTTCAGCATCCTTGTAGCCGCCTTCAGACATTGGAAGCTGCTCTGAGGTCTCCATGCAGCTTCTCTTCTCCAGGCTGAACAGACACAATGTTCTCAGCCTGTCTTGCATGGGAAGTGCCCCAGCCCCTGATCATCCTTGTGGCCTCCTCTGGACTTGATCCAACAAAACACCCTCGAAGAGGTTGGAAATGGCACCTAATCTCTATTCTTCCTGTCCTGTGCTTCAGCTTGAACTACCCAGGGCTGATACTTCCAGCTTAAGCAAAGAAATGTTCGAAACCCCAAAGCAATGGATCGATCTTTCCCATTGATCCTCCTCCATTTTCCTGAGCTCCCCAGAAATTCACGTGCCTGGAGGCCAAATAGGCTAAACCAGATGAACTCATCAAGGTCATGAGACTTAGAGGCACCCTATGGGCTGAAGTTGCAGGGTACGTTTGCCATACCTGACTCTACCATCCTTCTTACTGTGACAAATATGGTCTGACCTTATGGGATGACCACAGGACCTCATGGGATAAAATGTGTAACATGCAAAGCTCCACTTCCCAAAGTGTAACATGAGGACTGGAAGGGCTGCTGGGATGGACTTACTAGTCGACTTCAAAAACCCTTAAGATCTGTCCCAAAAGATCTTTTAATGTGAAGAAACACAAGTTATTTGAGAGTGGGGCTGCAGGAAAGAGCAGTAAACACCTTTCAAAATGCAAAAGCACATCACTGTCATACCAACTCATGAAAACAGACCAAAGAGAGTGTGCTTACATTTACAAACAGAAGCCCTGTCCATTATCCAGATCAAGGAGGAACAATATTCACAGTATGTGGGGATGCTGTACTGGGTCGCCTTAAAAATGTGACCATTGTGCTCTTCCACCTGTAATGATAAAGGTTGAGTGGTGATTAAAAGGAGATGCATGCTCAGTGTGCTTCAAAATGAGGAGATGAACATGCTCAGCTCACCAGCTTTTCGCTGTTATTTGCTTTTATTTGCTATTTTTATTTCCTTTTCAGCCCAATAACTCCACAAGCAACCCAATCCAGCCTTTATGGGAACCGAACCCTCACACAAGCAAGTTAGAAACGGTGTGTGACTGAGATTGGCTGGTCAGCTTCTCCATGTTAAGAAGATTCTTCCATGCATCCATGGCCCCTTTTTGGTTTGCATCTGCATCCTTCCTAATGCTATCAGATCCTTTAGGAATAAAGGAGATGTAGTCTCCTACATCTCTGACATTAGAGATGTAAACCATACACTGTAAATTAATGCAGAAACTTAGAACGACACTTTGTGGTTTGCTCTGAGGTCTTCTATAGTAACTCTTGACGTTATGTTTACTGTCTTGACTGATGTGGGATGGGCTTTCAGAGAACAATGTACAGCGATCCTTGATCAAACAAACCCCCATCCACCTTTGTGGCACATCCTTTCACAGCTGCATGTTCATTACAGTGTGATGTTCAGATCTCAGCATAGGATGTATCATGACCAGGTCTCTTATAGTTCATCATTCTGGGCACAAGAACATTTGCTGTTTAATGTGTTCAACTCACCACATCTGCTTCCTTTTTTCTTCTCTTTTTCCGTTCTGTTTTTGGCACCTGGCGTTGGAAAGAGATTTCAGTGTATTTAGGGGCAATTGTAAAGTAATGGTAATGTGCACGAAGGGCTCGTATCTCATGGCGCCCACTGCTTTCCACCCCATTCTCCAGTGCACCTGCAGCCCCAGGAGAGCCACTTTGGAACACTCTCCTACGAATCACCCATTTTCAGAAATCCCCTGGACAACTATCCCCATCTTCATCCCAGAGCTGAGATTAGCTGCTGCTCCAGCTCAAGACCCGCAGCTGTGACCTGATCTCCCATCTCCTGCGAGGAGAATGTGGCACAGTGCTGTAGCCAGAGCTGATGCTCAAGCCTGCTCTGAAGAAAACCTTCCTGGAGAGAAGTAAGCAGAGGACTTGGAGCAGAAGAGCCACAAGATGGGGCATTTATACAATAAACACCAGCTCCCAAGCCCAGCCAGAGACAGCACAGCTGTCCTCTCAGGCAATACAGAACAGAAAGTGAGGTGATCAGGAAATCACACTGCAAGCTCAGACTGTTCTAAAAACTATGCCTAGACCCCGAGGACAGCCACTGCCTATGTCCACTTCTGCAACCCAACCGATGGTGATGCGGTCACTTGGGAAGAGGTCAGGAGACCAGGAAAGCTTGTATCACTTTCACTTTCCCTCAAAGACTGGAGAAAATCCCCCCAAACTAAAAAAAAGCAGCACCAGGAGTTGCCCTTCTGACCATCCATAGATGGTTGCAGCTTTGCCCTGAAGACAACATCTACACATTGGCCTTGCCAAAGCCCAGCTCAGCCCTGATGTGAACTGGATTTGCTGAGTGCAGTGAAACACAACCAGCAAATCACCCTTATGTTGTCCACCCCAGCTTAAAGTAGAGGAGAAGACAACACAGGTTTCCATGTGCCTACAGAGAGTACAACCCCATGGAAAGACAATTCCCAAATCTTCAAGTGGCTTAAGAAAAGCGTCAAATACCTTCACCGCGGTATAGTCCAGGGGTTTGTACTCTATCATATATTCATCCAGGAAGACTTTGAAGGTATTGACCCAGACTTTAACTGGAGACTCACTCCAGTCCCTCTGCTCAAGCCTCATGGTCTTCTCCAGAATCTGCTCAAATAAGGCGTAAAGGTCCTTATAGCGGATGCTTTTCCCATCATCCATCTTTTAAGGGAACAGAAGCAAAAAGAGAAGTGATTTTCATACAGCCCAGATAGCCTTTTAACCTCCAGACAATCATTTCAGGCTGCCCAACTTCTAATCACTTGGAAAAGGCCCAAGTATGACAAAAAGAAGGAAAATCATATCATCTAACAGAGTTGTTTCATGACCTTTGGCAGGGTGGCTTCTTAGTGTGCAGAGCAGGAGGATGTTACATGCCAGATCAAGTCTTAGAGGGAAATTTTCATGCAATCTGGGCAATAAGTTAGCTTTTTTTTCATCACTGTGATCATGAGCCATAGCAATCATTGCTCAAATTCGGAAGCAGCAGAAGAGCAGAGCTCCACATTGCTCAGATGTCTACACCTCTTATAAATGTAACACAAAGGCTTTCAGGCATTTTGGGTGGCAAAGACTGCATTGACTTACCGTCATCTCCCATTTGATTATAATGAGGTGATCAGAAATCTCTACACAACATGTGTCAAGAGCTGGCTAAAGAGTCAGTCCAAACTTACAACTCATGGGACTGAACACAAAGGAAGAGTATCCATCCTTTGGGATAAGCAGACCAGGAATGGAAGGCTCAGCAATGTCTCCACAACCAGGAGAATGCAGAGCATCTCCTTTTTCTTGGAGGTGGAAGTTCTCACCCATCATTCGGTCACTTACCGCCAACGCTGAGGAGTAAAAGCTGAAGATGTTCTGTCGGAATTCCTTCAGCGCTTTCTTGAACACAACATCCACGAGCGTGTCCTTCTTGCTGTCCTCATTATCCAGTTCATTCATCTGGGAAACCAAAGGGGATTATTCACCCATGCCACTTGTGCTGCGGCTGAGCACTGTGTGAGATGACGCAGCTGCTCAACCACAGGCAGATGATGTCAATAATGATTACAAGGTGGTTTCTCCTGCATGCAAACTAGAAACATGAGCATTTCCCTGTAGCCACCAACTCCTACCCTCTGAGGTCACCCATTTTTGATGAGGGGCAGCTCAAAGCAATGGAAGCACTGAAGCATGCCACCTTCTCTCTCAAGCCTGCCCTGGTGCACGCAGTGCACCCTAGATGAATTATAAGTATTGCAGTTCCGGTGTCCTCAAAAGAAGGAGAGGGAACTATTGGAGCAAGTCCAGAGGAGGGCCACAAGGATGACCAAGGGCTGGAGCACCTCCGGTATGAGGACAGGCTGAGAACATCGGGGCTGTTCAGCCTGGAGAAGAGAAGCTGCATGGAGACTTCAGAGCAGCTTCCAGTGTCTGAAGGGGGTCACAAGAATGCGGGAGATTGACTCTTCATCAGGGGCTGTAGTGACAGGACAATGGGTGATGGGTTTAAACTGAAAACGGGAGAACTTCAGGTTAGATATAAGGAAGAAGTTCTCCCCTGTGAGTGTGCTGAGGCGCTGGCACAGGGTGCCCAGAGAAGCTGTGGCTGCCCCATCCCTGGCAGTGCTCAAGGCCAGGTTGGATGGGGCTTGGGTAACATGGTCTAGTGTGAGGTGCCCCTGCCCATGGCAGGGGGGTTGGAACTGGATGTGTTTTAAGGTCCTTTCCAACCCAAACCATTCTGATTCTACTGCTTCCCCCAGGATAATTTTGGCTTTGTTGCCTCCATCTGCCCTGTGCGCACTCAGAAGATTTAGCTGGAGCACTGAGGAAGGAGTTACCTTTTTCAGGAGAAACTCATCCATGCTCTTTAAGTCACTAGCACTGGTTATGATCTGCAGTGAGTCGTTCTGCCACTGCACGGGCTCCAGAGCCACGTTGCTGATCTTGACGCTGCGCTTGCGTTTCACTTTGGGAGAGGGCTCCTTGTTCTCCTTGAACTCCCGTCGGTAGATACCAGCCAGCTCAGGGCTCCGCGGGGGGGTCAGGTGGTGAGGACCCAGCTCTACAGGTGATAATCACAAAGGGGGACAGGGATTGAAAAGCAAATGAAAAAGAATTCTGCACTAACCCGGGAGATGGGCACTGGTGTAAACCTGGGCAGGGGAAAAGCACTGTGTGGTATAGGAAGATTAAATGCCATTTCTCTTTGGTTATTTCCTCCATCAAGAGGTGAAACATCTGCCCGTGTCCAGACAGCTGCCGGGAGGATTAGTGACACAGAATTCCTCTAGGACCCATTCTGGATCCCACCCTTTAACCTACTTGCCATCATTTTGGGTTGTCACTGCCTGTGAATTCAAGAGACATGTACTAGCATGGACATCCAATTTGTGTAGCTTCCCAACCCGTTTTCCCACAGCAGCCTCAGCTAGACCACACCACCATACACGATACTCCCATTACAGATACCCTATAGATAAACCAACCTTCCTCTGTTCTACATCTTTACCCAAGTCCCTATATTTTGGGCCACGCTTGGTTGCAGCATAAAGCCAGGTTTACACTAGGTTTTCCCTCTGTCGTAAGACCAGACACAGTTTCTCTGCTCCTTACACCAGCACCATGCCACCCCACACTTACCTTCACTAAGCTGTAAACCAGAAATCACCTCCCTGCCAGGGGCTTCTTGCTCCGCGTACAACTCCAGCAGCTCAGACTGCGTAGCAAGCTTCTCCCGTGAGGTCTTCTTCTCCCCCTGCTTTCCCTTCACCCAGAACCTCATCTTGGCTCGCTGAGGCCTGGAAATAAGTTGTGGAAAGTGGAACCATGTCAATTAGGAAATGTTCTTCTACCTAAAACTACCCCAAAATGTCCTGACCTTCATGGTGTTTGAGGAGGAGTTAAATATAAACAACTTCTACTGGGAAAACCAGGAAACCAGGCTACTTGTCCTCAAGAAAGACAAGAAACTCAAGTTTCATGCATGCAATTAGGTGGTTTGGGATGGGACATCGGGCCCATGTCATCACAACAGCGTGTCATTTCTAATTGGGCATGTCTGCAGTCATGTAGGAAAGGTTGGACAAGTAACAACTTTGGCTGATGGAGCTTCAAAGGAGCCAGGGTAGCTCGGCAAGGTGATGGAGAGCAAGAACGAAATGGGAGGGACTCATCTCCCATCTTCAGCCACGTTTCCTACCTCCCATCTGGAGCCAGACTCTTCTGCGTGGCCACCAGCTTCCCGATCTCCCCCTGAGACATCGTTTTGTGCAGTTTTGTCTGGCCTTCCCCTGAGGCGAATCGCTGCACCGTCTGTAAAAAGTCCAAGCACGAAGTGTTTAAAAATGAGACAGCTCTTTGGGTGCCACCTGGTTTTTAGTTTGTCCCAGCAAAAAATGAGATATTTCATGTCTTACGTCTTTATTTAAGAGGGGGTTGGAGCTGAATGATCTTAAGGTCCTTTCCAACCCTAACTATTCTGTGATTCTGATTTCCACCTGTCTAGAGGTGAAAAACTGCAGTCTTGTTGAACTAGCTACAACTAGAGAGATCTTTTCATGACTCCTAAGAAAGAAAGGCATTTCCCTTGCTCCAACTCTACACTGAGGTCCAACCTTCTTTTTCCTTAAGCCACCAATGATGAAAACCAGTGTGCACCATGCCGTGGGTCCTCATCACTCAGCCTGCACAGCCACTCCACCATCGTGGTCTGAGCAGCCCAGCTCTCCATCCCAGAAGAGCTATGTTAGCCACGAAAAAGTGATTTGTGGTGTTCCCAGCACCAAAGGAACCTTCAACCACATGGATCTGCCCCAGCAGAGCTTCCTCTTTCAACTCCTGACAAGGACTTTACACGAAAGACCATCAAAGTCTTTATGCTAAAGAAAGGTCAAAATGAACGCTCTAGAAAGAAGAGATTTTGCAGTTCAACATAAAGGACATCAGCCTTGGCCAACGTGTAAATGCCCTGGGATCATTTTGAACAGTGAAATGAATTTGCAATAATTTCACCTATCAGGATTCCAGAAACAGCCCAGAAATAGTTTTGATGTATTTAAAAAACATAGTCATGTTTTGCTCTTTTTTTCCCCATTGCAGCTGTGATTTCAGAGTTGCCCTTCAGGAGGAGAGACTTTCAGCATGAGGAAATCAGGCTGTATGACAGGATTCAGGAGATGACAGTCAAATATCTCCTGTAGCTGAATGTCTCAACTGAATGCAATGTAGGTTTAAGTATTTCTTTTTCTTCTATTAAAATACTGTAAATAAAACGATATAAAATATGGGCTGCAGGGGACTCACGTTTCCCATATTTACTCTCCAACGCTTCATTTTCCACTCCTGGACTAACCTCGTACCAGCCAGGAGATGGCAGCACATACGGCTGACTTGCAAGAGGGAAAGGAAGGAACTGCCAAACCACCCAAGGGTTTCTTCTTCAGCTTTTATGTTCAGGTGATGATCACACATAAATTGTGGATGGATGCTGGAAAACAGCCCTTAAAACTGTAAAAGTTATTATCATCCAGCCCAAACTTACTACTTGCTTTTCAAAATGACCTGTATAAATATTTGCCCCCCAATGATAAAGTTTTGTTCTTGAGTAATTTCAACCTTTCAATTTCAGTTGTTTTTTTTTTGTTTGTTTGTCTGGGGGTTTAAAAAAATATTTTGTGGGGAAATTTACTCCCTTTTTTGGTATTTCAAAGCACATTGGCATGTGCTGACAGCGGCCAGCAGGCTAAAGAAATCACCAGAGCAAGGCAGAGCTTGCTCTACAGGCCACCACGTACACCTTATTCTTTAAATGTCTATCACATCTACTGCATGAGCAGATTTAGAGTACAGATTGTGGAGTAGTGCAAGTGAAACCACTGGCCCACACAGAAGACTTTGAGTCAAAAGCATCTGTAATGCACTTTTCAGACAAAACTGGATGGAGGATGTTCTACCGTTACTATCATCACCTCTCTCTGCTCTGCCCTGCCCCAATTCTTGACCTACTGTTGTTCAGCATTTCTTCTGCTAGTACAGCAAGTTGTCCAGCTTGTGAAAGTAAGCACTAAAGGCATTTCTGAGGTGAGACCCTTCTGTTTGAGGTACTCCTTCAAGAAGCTCTGAAGGGGAAGGTCCTCATATGGGTGCAAAAACATCTAAGAAGATGTCAAGATGAGCCTCTGCACCAGAAAATCTCTGGACAGGGAACACCAAAAGGCATCACATGTGGGTAAATCACAATAGCTGGGGGTCTGGAGTTGTCCCCTAGATGAAGAGGAGACCAAAGAGCAACCTCTGTTTCACCCACCCATGCTAGCACGAAAGAACTATGAACAAGTGACTTGTCCTAGCAGGCAGCAGTGCTATGTGCTGCTTTGAAGAACTTCCTAAAGTGTGATGGCCCTCTGACTGGCTTAGGAAAAGAGATCTTTTTCAGTGCTGGCTCTTCAGGCACACCTGGGGTCAGATTGGTGACAGCACTTGAATGAAATTTTGTCAATTTATGGCTTTGTATGGAGCAAAATGACTGCATCATTATCCAGGTCCTTCTGTTGAAGAGTCTCTGCCAAAGGAGCTGTATTCAGCAGCTATTTCTGGTGTGGTTTCTCAAACCAAGGCCTTCCATTTATCCACTGCAGGAAAGCTCTCCAGACTTAGGTGCAAAACTGAAGGGTGACCTCAGCAGGAGCTTATTCCTTCCACCTGGACCTGTCTCACAGCAAGGTAGATGAATCCTCAGCTATTCACTAGTCAAAAACCTCAACCAACCTTTGAAGGCTTGCTTTTGTCAGGAAGCCCTTTATCCTTAAAGGCACCTTGGAGTAAAGTGTACTTTCAGCAGCGATCTTATATGCTGGCACACCTTGGGTTTCAGCTCTGGCTGAAGATGAACTTTGTCTTTGCTGCTCTGGGATACCTCAGACTTAGGTCAGGAGCACCAGGTTTTGGTGGACCTCTATTTACCAGCTGGTGATATGCAATCAGTAACCTGATGGTCAAGAAACTAACGGGCTAACCAGGCAGGTTCTCACCCAGTGCAGCTGGTGAGCCATCACATGCTCCTTCACAAGGTTGCACGAGACCTCTCTTTCATCCGGCCAGCAGCCCTTGGCAACTGAGCAGAGCATTAAGAGAGCCTTTTATTGGAAAGTCATAGCTGGGGGGCAGAAGCTGTATGAATAAGCTACTGAATAGCATGGAAAACAGCCTATGCATGGTGGCTTCCTGACTCGTCTTCATGGGAACATCACAAGACACAACAAATGTGTCTACAGAGATATCAACCTACTTGATTTTGTACCCCAATCAACCTGCACCAGCATTGCTCTGTCATAGACTGCTCCGAAGCAACACTCAACCACCCTCTGCTAATAAATATAGACAAGCAGTCCCTATATTTTGCTACTTGTGGCAATCCTGACCCAGAAAAGCCACAAGCCAAAGGGCTGATCCCAAACCTGCAATACAGAATACAGATGGAAACACTGCACATGTTGTCAGGACATACAGACATAGGGTATCAGTGAGCACATGACTTCATGGGTAGCATTTGCTAGAAAGCAGAACTCAACTACAGGAGGGGTGAAAGTGCTGAACACCAGTTAGAGCTACTGATGGAGAGCAGGGAAGAAGAGGGATACAGGAGAGATGAGAGACAGCTACTACTACTACTTGCATGCAAGGGAGCTGTTAAATCAGGTGAGCAGAGTCCCAAGGAGCATTTCCAATGATCCACGTCCACCCTAAGGATGGAGCTTACCAAGCACCATCCCAGCACCTTTCACATCCCGGTGGGAAAGGTTTCTACAGCTAAAAAAGCCCTAAAGCTTTGTAAGAGGGCAGCCTCCAGGAACGCAGCACAGCATTCCAGGTACAATGCAGTCCCTTGCCCAGGGCTTTGGCTAGGCTTTTCACAACACAAAATTCTCCCTTTCCTGATCTACAAGCAGGGAGAAGTGCAAAGATGCAGCCAAGCAATCTCAGTTCACAGAACTGTGTTGTTCAGTTCAGGTTTTGAGTATTCCTGGCTCAAAATCTTTAGAAATTTGTCAAAAGCAACTTTAAAAATTCACAGAATATGTAAATATCTGCCCTCTTCCAGTGACAAAATTCTCCTGGGAAGAAATGGCCCTTTATAATAAAAACTGCTAACAGAAAAGTCACAAAAAGCCCTCCTTGGCTACCGGCCTTTCTTGGAAAAGCAGATTTCAGGATTACACAAGATGTTTGCCAGACCCACAGCAACGCTGTAGCACCAAATACATCAGGGACTTTGGTTTTCTGGCTTTTCTTTGGTTTCATACTCAGCTCCACATCCTGCCCTGGAGCTGGAGTGGAGGAGTAAGGCAGCTCTACTCAACGCTTCATCTGGGCTCTTAAGGCAGGAGATGACTCCTGGTGCTTATCCACACTTCCACAGAAACATCTCAAGCACACGGGGAAAGCAAGGAGTGGGCTGGAAGCTGTTGGCCTCTTCACTCCTGAAACCTGTCAGTTTGTGATTTTCCAAAAGCAGCTTATCTGGGCAGGAGATTAAGCCTGAGATGCAAATGCTCTGCAGCGCAGGCTCATGTAGCATGGAGCTGCCAAGGGACACTAGCTACTGAGCTTGAAAAAGCCAGGAAGGTGGGTCTGATCTGGTTTTAAAAACCTCACTGTTCCTTTCCCACTACATTTTTATTGCCCAGTTTACATGGGGTTGCCTTTTCTAAGATGTCACCTGCCAGAATTACTCCAAGAATTGAGGACTGAATAATCATAGGATACTGTGGCTAAAGACACGCAATCAAAAGTAATAGCAGGTACAAGATTTATATAGTTTTCTTTGTTGTCTGTTGCTTTTTGGACAACATTTGATTGGACCTTTTCTATGGATGTGTGTAGATAAATTTTTAGAGGAAAAGGACCTGGGGGGACTTTGCTGTTGAGGTTAAAAAAAACAAAAAAGAAATAGGTAGCTGTGCAAAACAAGTTGCAATGCTCCAGGAGAGGTGAGCAATCATAGCTGATACCAAATACAGCCAGAAAACACTGCCATGACCAAGAAATACAAATGATTTCCCTGTGTCACGTCCTTGTCAGCTGCGTTTGCCCAGTTTACCCATCTACAGCACCCTTGGGAGTGGGAAAAGAAGCAGTGGAGGGATCAGTGCAGTTAAGGTTAGCAAAGAAAGGCTCCCAAAGCTCCACTCGCTCTCTTGTTCCATTTCCCACACCACGTTGATAAAAATTACCATTTCGGAGTCACTGTAACAGGCCTGGCCCAGGCGGGCTGCAGGCACCGCCTCGGCATGAGGAGGTTGCTCAGAGGAGAGAAGGAACTCAAAATTGCCACCGCAATCCTCTTCCTCCGTATCCCCCTCCCCATCAGCAAAAGTACCTCTAGTCAAGAAATCGGAGCGCGTCCGCGCCATGCGGGCTTTCTTTTTATGGGTCGGTCTGGGAACCTGCTTGACCAAAGGATAAAAAAAACAACAAAAAAAGGGTTTTAAAACAAAAAGGAGATTCTAGTGACGCTTGGCATCATAGTGTAGCCCTAGAGACATCTCTAAGTGACACTGAGGCCCACAGAGGGGACACAATGTTATCATATCTAGCGCAAAAAAGGACTAGGGAAAACAAGAACCAAGACAGCACGGTGAAAATGGACGATCATGGATGCTACTCAAACATATGTTAAACCAAACCAAGACAAGACTCTGTTGGACAGTGTTTGCCATCAGGACCATGAGATCCTTTTCATCCAGAGCTGCTATGAACTAATGTCATGAGGGCTTTTTATTTTTCAGAGGTGTGAAGGTTACTATACTGTGATATACCCCTTCGCTATGTCTAGCAGCCCTTGTACTTTATAGCCCACTTCTTCAAAGCTTTTGAGGGAAAACTGGCAGAATAAGGTTTTTTCTCCCCCTTTCTTCAATTAAAAGAGAAAACAAACAAGCTACAACTTACCTCTCCTTTGCCAGACCCCGGCATCTTAAACGGCTTCCTGGATAGTTCACCCTTGGAAAGGCATTGATGATTTGCTTCTCTGCTGAAACAACACAACAGAGATGTTTCATCTTCTGCTAAAAACCTTCCCACCATCCCAGCCCACCTCACAAGAGCGCACTGCCCAAGCAACCAAGACCAAATTGCAAGTTTGAGGTCATGGGGTTCTGGAATCACTTTGAATTCTTCAAGATTTAATACCAAAGGATGAGAAGACATGAAGTTCGGCCTGCAAACTCTACCCATCACGGTGGTTATGGATAGTACCTTTTCACATTTGGATTCTCAAATGTGATTGTTCTGTTGCAGAATAAAAAGTAAACTACAGGAGTGTTTTATATATATATATACACACTTAACCCTTTTGCTTGTTCTGTGCATGAACCAGGAAAATAAATGGATTTTTTGGGGGGGCAAAGACTATTCTCAAACACCCACTTCCAAAACAGTTCTCCAGGGCCTCCTGCAGGTTTCCATTTGATCTGGTTCAGAAGGAGAGAATCCTCACTTTGTGTCTTCATAGCATTACAAAATATACTCACTTAAGGTGTTTTTTGCTCAGCTCACTCTTTCTACTGTCACATCTGAATAAAATGATAGACACGTATGATAGATATAATGATGAGCCAGGTTGGATGGGGCTTTGAGCATCCTGCTCTAGTTGAAGATGCCCCTGCTCATTGCAGGGAGGTTGGACTAGATGAGCTTTGAAGGTCCCTTCCAGCCCAAAGTATTCTATGATTCGTGTGTCTAGACTGTTAGTTAAAGAAGCTGCACAAAATAAATGGGAATCTCCTCCCATCACAACAGCCCATAAACCACAGACTTCTTCACTTGGAGGTACCCTGAGTTATCAATGGCAAACACTGACTGGGAGCTTTTGCCCTGGAAAAGCTGCAGCAAGCTTCTGGGGGGAGTTTATGTCCTTTTTGAGCAAAAAACTCTCCAAAATTAGACAAGGCAGCTTAAGCCACATGACAGAGTGGGAGCAAACACCGTCCCAAGATTTTGCTGTGCCTGTGGCCCCTGTGCTGGAGCAGCCCACCATCTGAGCAGTGCGATGGAGCTGAACGACTGTTAAGCCCATTACATGTGTAATTATATACGTGAAAAATTCATACCCCAGATCTCTCTGGAGGTTTGCTGTTTTTCACTCTGCCATGGTAGGATTGTCCAAATGGCTCTGCTGGCTATGTTAATTATACAGGAAACAAGAAAAGTCCAGAGATATTGTGCCTTATCCGGTCATTTCTACTCTGACCACCTAAAACACCTACGAATTATTTTCTTCCCCTTTTACCTTCAGAAATAAACTCCTATCACTGTTCATCTAGGAGAAATGAAAGCAGAGTCAACCCTCTCGCTGTTACCACTCCTCACCTGCTGAAGACCATGATTATCTCCCCTGGCTTACATTATACTCATCACATAAGAGTTCTTTTTCCTTTTCCTCTCATGGCTAGAAGATCCAGAAACCCATTTTCATGTCACTGGGGGTTTTGTACACTCTATTTGGACTACTTGTATAAAACAGCCTCTACCAGAATAAAAAGCCTATGGAGAAAGACTACAGAGAAAGCACACCATCTTTTACTCACTGGAGGCCAAAGGGATTGTCTTTTGGGGTGAAGAACATAGCGCTTGCCCTCGCCTCCTCGGTGGCCTGGTTGGGAATTTGGTGCTGCCGGAGACGCTCCGTCCTCGAGAAGTGGCTGCCAGGGAGGTCCCTGGGGTCCAGAGCCGGTCTGGAATGGCATCGGGCTTCCAGTGCTGATCCCAATTGACCTTCTTTTCGCTCCATGAACATGCTGACAGGTCTGTCTCTGGGGGCACTGTGAGCTGGAGAGCTTTCCCTGGTCCCAACTGTGAGACCTTTGATGTCCACTGATGAGGTTGGAGCCACACCAGTTGTGGGGCCATGCTCCCCCCTGCTTTGGGGGTGCAGGATAAGGACTGACTGAGGCCGGCCCTCTGGTTTTTTGGTTGGTTTGAGGGAGGAGTCCTTCATCCTGTTCTGCTCTGCCCTCTGCAATGCCTCCATTCTCCCTTGCTGCTCAAAGGCTTTGCGTTGTCTCTCCAGAATTTCCTTCTGCTGACGGATCTGCTCCATCATCTCCCTCTCATTTTGCAGCTGAAGCTGCTTTTGCCTTTCCTCTTTCTCTACGTTGAGCTTTTCCAGTCTCTTGATGACAGAGTCTGGAGAATGGGCCTGTGCGGCAGTCGCTGTCCCACATTCCTCTCTCTTGGTAGAGAACTTCTCTTCACTCCTTCCCAAGGCTCTGCCCTGCTCTGGCTCAGAGTCCTTCCTGACCTCAGAAAATGTAACTGTCTTCTCCTCTCTTTCTACTGCTTTGTTCTTCAGGTTATTCTCCATCAGCTTCACCTTTACGCTGTCTTGAGGTGGAACATAGAAAGTAGGTAGATTGCTCGAAAGGAAGGTTTCTCTTGGATGTGCCTTGTTTGTAACGTTCTGGGGGTCACAGATTACGTGCTCCTTCATGGTGAGGTTATCAGGTAGCTCCAAGTCTGCAGGTATCCTTCTGCAACCGGGTAAATTGCTGTTTACATCTGCCTGCACATGAGCTTGGGGACTGCCAGGCAAAGAGTCAGTGGACAATGACTGCACATCCTGCTCATCTAAAACTAAGGAAACAAGTTTAGTACTTGGGGTATCTTCACAGCTTAACATCTCAAAGCTCCCTTGAGAGCTTTCACTCTCCGGGGTTCCCTGAGGGGAATGAAGTGCCTCTGACACCAGCTCGGTGGACCACCGCCGCTCCTCGGAAGGTGACAGCCCACCGGTGGAGCGGACCTTGAGCAGCTCCAAGCTGAATTTTGCCTGTTCCAGTTCACGCATCCTCCGGCTTTCTCTTTTTGCACGAACCACTTTTTTCTGGTTGAGATCCTCCAGGGACTTGGGTCTCTCTCTCACAATGACCTCCTCCTCCGTGTCCATCCCACTCTGGCTACTGGCTCTCTCGTGCCGTTTGTACAATAAATTCCCAGAAGTATCCAGTGGGTCCATGTGATTCATTCGATTATTTTCCATCAGCGATTTATGTTCCTCTATAGCTCTCACTCTCTCTTCAAATGAGCCATCCTCCCACTTAGATGGGTCAGAGCCCTTGATTTCCAAAGCATCATCTGCCTCTAGTTCATCCTCTTCTCTAACGGACAGACCATTCTCCAGCTGCATCTCTTTCAATCGCTGCTCTTTCAAAGCTCTAAACCTGCAAGAAAGCAGAACGCCAGCATAATTTTGGATGCACTGAACTGTGTCCACTCATCTCCCTTCAAGGCACTGTGAAAGTGGCATCTCATCACCATCATCACCATCACCTCACCACCATCAGGATCTCAAGCAATAATCCTTGCACATCTGGTGCAAGCCTAAGCGAGTACAAGTTCAGTTTTCAACCTTCTCCTCTTATGCCATCTCTCCTACTCAAGGACTGCCCCAACACACCTGAAAGGTCCTCTCATGCTGACAGCAGCAGCTCCAGCCTCCATCCCTTGTCTAGCTTGTTTGTGCGCTGACAGAGGCAGAAAAGCTTAATCCATTGCATCCCCTTGGCTTCTCCAGCTTCACCGTCCTGCCTGGGCTGCCTCTGCTACAGCTAGCAGACACTTGCACCAAGCACTTTAATCTCCCACCCTATGACAAGGTGCTCCACACCTTGCAGGCAGTGTCTCTGGAGAACCAACCAAGGCCTGCCCTGTGGCCAGCCAGCCAAGGCACGGCTGGAAATGCTCTCCCCTTCGCAGCAGCTGCCTCCAGTATCTCCTGTCCCCGTGAGAGAGCACAGCAACCAGATCGGTGAGGCGATCTGAGTTAAAAATAGGCTACTTAAAGTGGTGCTGCTGCCAAGGGAGAAAAAAACCAACTTGGGAGTATTTATGGCCTCGGCTTTCCACTGCCTACGTGCTCCAACCTGAAATAGGCTCTGCTTATTCTGAGAGTAGGATGTGCAGCTAAATAAACTCCTTTGTTAGAATGTGACACTTCATCAGGGACTGCAGTGATAGGACAAGGGGTGATGGGTTCAAACTGAAACAGGGGGAGTTCACCTTGGATATAAGGTACAAGTTCTTCCCTGTGAGGGTGCTGAGGCGCTGGCATAGGGTGCCCAGAGAAGCTGTGGCTGCCCCATCCCTGGCAGTGTTGAAGGCCAGGTTGGCCAGAGCCTTGGGAGACGG
>JAOEHY010025573.1:0-19335 GCA_025447955.1 Psilopsiagon aurifrons
GCCAAATTCCTCTCCGAAAGGCCTTCCCCGCCTTGTTAGCGTTTGATTGATTGCCTTATTAAAGCGTGTTCTTGTAAGTGTGACCGAGCTGATTGCACCGCATATGTTTGGGATAATGCTCATTTTAAACAACTGAATAATAATACTACTAATAAAAAAAGGACCAAAAGAGGAAGAAGATGAGTTCTAGGGAACTGGTTAAACCTAAACGATCCCGGGGAGCAGCGCTGTAACTCGGGCATTAAATCGCTCCGTTACTACCAAATCACTCAGCTCATCTTTGTTGTGTTTTTTATGTCACCTCCTGTACCGTTAAGTAAGATAGCGCCGAGACCGCCGCTTACTTCCCACTCTTAGACTATGTTTCTATTAAGGTTGGATGATTAAACTGGATCGGATCTGCTTTCCCAGCCCTATTCTTTGCTCCAGCCCCCACATCATTAGGAAATCGGCTCTCCATATTTCACGTTTTCTGTTGGGTTGTTAGGTCGTTTGCCGGCACCTGCAGAAAGGCGTGCGGCTCCTTTAGCTTTTTAGCTTGTCTATCTGAAGGTTCCTTTTGTTTTCTATTATGCTCCCTTTACCCTGGCTACTTTATTTTACTACTGAGTTGAGCCCCTGAAAAAACCCTCCGCCATATGTCACCCCAAGGCCCTCTTACAATAGCGTCACCCTAGGGTAAAGCCGACGTCAGGATGAGCTGGCGTCTCGTTAACACAAATGGTTTCATTTAGGTGCATCAGGTTCTTGGATGAGTACAAAGTGGTGGGGGAAGAGGGGGAACCTCTGCCTTTTGCTGTATCCTGCTCCCCATAGCGCTCATTTGTTGCCTGCTCCCTCCAGAGCTTCCCGCTGCTCCTTTTGAAAGGCGGGGGTTCCCGTCCCTCCACGAACTCGCGGAAGGGCTGATCCTTGTACAGGTCGGGAGAACTGCTACCGGGCAGGAGATGGGATCAGGGTCGATTTGCACAGGTCCAAGCCAGAGCTGGTCCCTGTATTCGGAAAGTTTTTATTCTTTTTTTTTAACTCTCTCTCTAAGTAGGTGGAAGAAGAGAGAGCTAGCTCAGGATCTTCAGGCAAGAAAACAAATCAATCACAATCTCTGACCTCCGATTCGCAATTCACCGTTTGTTTCTTATTGCTTTTTATTCTTTATGGTTTTTTTTTAATCCGTTAAACTGAGTGTACCTACGACCAAGACCGTAGCGCAGGTTTGCACTAATATTTACAAACCACATTTTAAAGAACCTCCATCCGTGTGTTGCATGCACGTATAAGCACAAAGCAAACAGGCAAAGTGATTTTCCCTGCTGCCCTCTCTGCAAAGAAGCGCCTGGGACTTCAGAGACAGAAATTGCCACTTAAGAACATCACATGAAAGTATTAAGTAATTATTTAAAACAAGGCTGTTTAGAAAAATATTTGTATTTATTGCAGCTGCTCGATTGGCCTCGTTAAAGCTGGGGAGCATTTAAATTGTGTTACAGTCTCATTTAAATCCAGTTTCGTTCCAGCAGGCTGCAAAGCCTGAATAGAACCAATCACTCCATAATGATGATGAATGAGAAATTAATTCAGATACAAGCAAGACAATTTAGGCCTTCATCTGTTTAAATAGCCTTCCAAGATTATTCGCAATTGCAGGTCACAGATTTAATCAATTGTCCAATCTTGTGAAAGTCATATCCTTGCATCTTCATCGAAATTATTTATAGCGCAGCGGAGCCCAGTGAAAGGTATAAGCTCTAAACAGGAACAATTACTTAAAGGGAAGAGTTTGTAAAATGAAAACCAAATGCCTTCTTGGGCAGCAAACGACCAAACACCTCCTTGCTCTTCCCCACGTCCTCCTCTGTCTGAAGAAGAGAGAGGAGCTACAGGTGAGGTGTAAAGGGGTACCATGGCCAAACTGCATCTCGGACTCCGCTCCTTCGTGGGCCACCCAGTCGCATCTCAGCGGGGCCGCGCTCCGCTTTTGGGGGCGATACCTGCAGAAAGGACACGTTAAAGATGCAGCTCGCAACCACGCGAACAGCGGCGCCGCTCAGCCTGGGGATGCTCACCCCCGCTGACGGGAGGACTGTCATTTCTGTCTCTGCCTGCCTGATCCAGATCTGTGCAGATAAATACATCACCTGCAATGCTATTGCCGGAGCCCTGCGTCCCTCCTAGCCCAGCTTTGCACACTACAGATCCCCCCGTCCCGGGCCGCGGGAGGCGGGGTGGGGTGCCCGCCTGCCCGGGGATGAAGCCAGTAGAGCATCCCTGCTCTGCTCTGCTCCTTGGAGAGCCGGCTCTTCCCTCGGGCTTCGGTAAACCGCACCTGGAAAAATTTCGAGGTCCCGAGTAACCCATGGTTAAAGAAACCTCTCCGAAAGTTCAAGCAGGCCGTTTGGCGACCGGGAGAATTGTTGCGTTTCTCGAGAAAGAAACGGATAGCAGGAGAGACACCAAGTTTATTCGTCAGCGTCCCAGTGTGTAACTGCCTCATCCCTCTCATTTCTCCAAGCACAGGCGCATCTAGCTGAAGTCTTCACCGCTTGAAGCGCTGACTGGAAGGGCCGTTTCAGACTTCTGCTCAAACTCGAGAGGTGATCCAGGGCTGTGAGAAACACCTGCTGCCCTAAAAAGATTCCCCCCAATGCACAGGGAAAGCACCCCTAAAGGACCTGGGGTATTTTAGGGGTAGGGCCCGTCCCTGCATTCCTTATACATGGAGGCTTGAGGGTGCGAGCGGCGGGAACCTGTAGGTAGAGTGGATCCACTGGCCCCATATATTTCCTGGAGAGAAGGAGTTACCGAAGACTCCTTGGGAGGCCCCAGAATTAGGCCGCAGAGAGGTGTTCACACTGCCCAAGGAGAGGTGGGTTTCCTGGGTGGCAGCTTGGGGAGCTCGGCGTCCTCTCAGTGAGCCGGGAGCCAAGGGACAAGGCGGTTTTCCAGCACCTCATAGGGGAGTGTGGGGAGCATCCACCCGCAGGTACTGATGGTGGCGGTGGGGACACGGACAGGGGAGGGCTTCGGGACAGCGGGCCGGGAGAGCCGTGCTCCCCCATCCGCCACGGGTGTCTAAAACAAAAACCTTTCTCCAGGCCCCCCGGAGCTCGGAGGAGCCAGTCTCAGCGGCGGACTTTGATGTATCGCTGTCCAATTAGTGCCTTTAATTGGCGTCCTCTGGGAGAAGCAACTCGGGAGTGGGATAGCGAGTACTTTCCCCGCTGCCAGGCTCTCTCGAAAGGTAACAAATAACTAACCCGGCCGGGTGGCAGGAACCCTGCATCCGTCGAGCAGGGAGGGATAAAAAGCACCTCGAAAACCTGAGATCGGCTGCTTGGAAACCGTCCTGCGGGGCTCCATGCCCACAGACACCCGTGTGCCCTGGACTCTGCAATCAAATCCCTCTCTAGCCTAGGAGGAGGATCCTAGGCGTGGAAACGGCACCGCTTAAAGCATACCGCAAGTTTCTGCCAATTTGCGTAATGAAGGTCGCCCGTTAAGTGTAATTTTAGAGGTTAAATGAGGCTGACTGCAGATTTAGAGGCTCTTGATAAAACGACTTCTTTAAATGACGTGTACTATATATATAGATGCCATTACAGCAGTCTAGATTTACCTTGCGGGAGGAGGAAACAAAACAAATACGCAAACGCAGGGAGGAAAAAGAGCCGCCAATTTATTCTAAACCAAAAAACGCTCGGTCGAAAAAGAAATTGATCGCTTTATCCATTAGGTGTATCAAATACATTTCTGAGATCAGAAGTTGCTCGGAAATAGGGAGAGAAAGGCGGGGGGGGGGGGCGAAGTTCATACTTGATAAGGACCCTTAAAAGGGGCTTGCTAGAAATCACAGGAAGCTCACCTTGACGCAATTCTGGTTTTCTTCTATTTTGTTCTTTTTTTTTTTTTTTTTTTTTTTTTTTTTTTTTTAAGAAAGTAAAGAAAAAAAATCACCTGAAGCCAGAGGAAGATGAGATTTTTTGATCAATAAGGAAATAAATTTGGCAGATCAGGAAATGATGCTGACTTTCCAAACCCACTGTTCACAGAGGCATCTCTGTGGAAGGCAGGCAGTTCGAGGCTGTCTTGGGAGCCATCAATCCCTGGTACCCAGCTACACCTCTAAACTCACCCGGCTTCTTACAGGAAAGCATCTCTGATCGATGTTGTAAGCTGAACTATTTTATTTGTTTTTCTGCATTTACCTTTTAAAATATTGTCATCTTGCCATATTTGTCCTGAGCATGTTACATTAGAGGCATCTTTTAATCCAGTCCTCAGAAGCTAAGTCCTGTGTCATGCATTGCCACCAAAAGTCCCAGCCTGACAATGCCACTTCCCTCCTCTACAGAGTGCTCTCAATTTTTTGCCCAGGAGAAAAAAACCCTAGCAGTCTGTTCAGCCGGTTCTCCCAACAGCTTGATTTCACCTTGCTAAATTTTCATTAAAAAACCTTTGACACTTTCTACCTGGCCTGCCAGGGACCAAATTCTGAAGGTCCTACCTCATCCCAAAATGTATTTTTGCCTAATTAGGAGAAGTTTTCTTACTGCTATTGCAGTGCAGAATCAAAGATGAACTGCAGTGCAAATATAGCAACTACTATTACTAGAGCCACACAATTAATACTTGGCCTTGTACTCCCATAGACTGCAAGTCACTCCTGGGAATGATCCTACAATTATTCTAACGTTTACTCAAGCCTGTGTACTTTAGGGAGGAAAGTTTTCTCTGATGTGGAGATATTAAGTCATAGGTTCCAAAACCTCTTTCCATGAATGACCTGACCTGGAGTAAAATACAATCCAAAACTAATGGTAAGTGGTGATTTGGCTCAAAATGATATTCCCAACCTATTGTTTGTTCAGCCAGTGGCAATGTGGATTTAGACAAATGGACAAGCCTGAGTGTCTCCACCACTCTCAGCCCCAAACAGTGTGTTACTGCCCATTAACACTGGCTCAAGAGGTACAAGAACATAGAGAGTGCATGACTCAATATCCCTCTCCTTTCCTTTGTCAGTCACAGGTTCCCACCTGAAAGCCTGCATGTTATTTGTGTCACAAAGACAAGTTTTTACAACAGAGGCTTTACTGCAGCATGGAGCAATCAATTTGTTCATTGCTGGTAAGGAATCAAATATTTGTGCATATATTTAGCCTGTTTAACATCTTCAGATCATGATACCAGGTCCTCCAAATAAAAAAGGCAGTGGCATCACTAATTGTGGTTCCCTACTTCTAATGTCAGTAGGGCAGTCAACACCCCCACCTCTGACACAGATACCATTTTCTGCATTATAACATATTCCAGTTGGCCACGCATATCTCAAGGATTGTGCTCAAGCATTTGTAAGATACTAGTGCAAGACTGACAGGAAAAAGGACAACATGACCTCCATTTTCTAGCATTGCCTCAGAGAGAAAAAGCCATATTCACCACTGTGAGTTTGGTGTGGGATATCCAGGTCCAGACATAGAAAACAGAGGTGCTGATAAAAATCAGAGGTGCCGATACTAACTGCGCTGGCTGTCAGTGTTGATCCCCCTGCCATTGTCCCAAGTCAACATTCCTCGGCCAAACCCAAATTGCACTTGACACTGCATAGGAGCAATCACCTGAGATTTGGAACAAGTGATGATTAGCTACATCACACAAATTTAGCATACTCAGAATCTTATGCTATTCCTACATCCAGTACAAATTTTGTACTTTGTTTTCAGTGCCAGCCTCACTCTTTAGCCAAAAGAAAGATACCCCAAGGTGTGATTTTAAACTTCTCAAACCTTGGCAGTCAGTTGTGGTGACATTTCCATACTGTGATGCATGGCTTCATGGTAATATGGCAACACCATATCATTGGTTTATAACTCCACCAAGGGCAAAGTCATCTACCCTGATAGCCTCAATCACTTTTTTATGCAGGAACATAATTTTCACAACAGCCTTTCCTTGAAAAGGCAGTTCTAAATTTGAGCATATGTGTGCATGTCATTTCAGGTTGTCATAATAACCCTTTCAGCAAGGGAGGTTACTTGATGTTTACTGTAATTTGCCACAACAGCAGAAATTAAAGAATAGCTGTTATCCTGTCTTATTGATGTTTTTTCAGTAAGTCTCCAAGAAGTTGTTTCCAAGACTTCTTGTTAAAATTTTTGCTCTAAACTCTCTAGAAAACCTACAGCTGGATCTGTACATCACAGACTATTAGCTTTCTCCCAGTTAATTTTTATTGAGTCAAATATAGTACATATGACATACAATAAGATACATATGATTTAAAAAGAAAAATCAGGTGCCTGGTGTGATTTGAGATATCAGCTTATGGAGAATCTTGGTAATATGCACCAACTATGGTTCACTGGCAAAAGCAAACAAATAAACCAGAAAAAAACTTGAACCCAGTTTTATTTCTAATGAATTTTCTTTTTGGCAATTTCTTCTTTTTTTCTCAACTAAATTACTCAATTTGTATTATCCAGTATTTTCCATGAAAGAAGTTTACATACTGCAGTAAAGTACCTCTCTGTCTTCACTTTGACAACCTAAGGAAATGAAATTTGTGTGACCCCACCTTTGGGTGAGGCACTTTCTTCAGTTATTGAACTCTGAGTGAGGCTTTTCTTACACCATCTTCAAATTTTCAGTCTCCTCTCTCAAAGCATGAAAGCCATATATAGCTTCTTGCTCCAGCAGGGTATTTAGCATTTGTTTCAGCAGCAGTCTTTCTATTTCTATTTTATATTTCCTGTATAGGCAACCAAGAGCTACACAAGCCCAAATGCAGTTCTGCAGCAATACAATGGGACTGCATGTTCACACATTTCTTTGCTATAACATTATTTTCTCCACCTCTGTTTTCTAGGACATGTTCCTCAGTTGGTAAGGACAACTTTATCCATTATTCCTAAATATCTTATTTTATATTTTAAAATATTTAGAATCTCTTTGTTTGTTGGGTGAAATTCCTCTGTGACATTTGTCCACCTTAGCTACAGGACTGTCTTGTTACCTAGAATAACAGAGGTACTTGAGAAAAAACAAAAGGTGATGTAGCCTCTGATAGCTCCCCTCTGTGTACTGTTTTCTTTTCCTAGATGTGGTAACAGCTAGGTACATATGTAAGTGCCATGTATGTAATGTGGCATATGCATCCTGGATACAAATTTGAGCAGTATTAGGTAAGTACATATTCCTGAACACGTGATTACAATAGACAGTAATGCTGAACATACCAGTCTGTGTAGAATCTCGTTAGCCGTAATCCCATTTTGTGATGACGTTTATGCCAGCACCTCTAGTTTGTACTCTTTAAATAAGCCAATTTTTAACTTGCTTGAAGTAGTCTCTGACACCTATTGGTTAAGGATACTGTATAATACGTTAAGGTGGGGATGTCATGGGGTAACTTCCTTAAAAAGCCTAGGCTGAGACATTTATAAACTAAGCCCATAATCTCATTAAAATAAATCAAATGTGCAATGCCAGGATGCATTTTTCATGAAACTGTGTTGATTGACATAACTTACATTCCCTCCTGAATTCTTTATTAAATGAATCCCACATCAGTTTTGCTGTTATTTTCTTTAATATTGATGCCAAGTTAATCAGCCCAGTTACAGGGTCACCTCCTTTCCTTCTCAGTAGAAGCACATTATCTCTTTCGAAACTTCATGAGTATTCCAAGGTTTGTCATAAAAAGAGTTCTCCTCGGTCACTTCTTTTAAGAATTTGTAAAATTCACTGATACTAACAATTCTTTATCCCACTAAGCATTGTTTAATATCCTCTTCAGTTAATAACCTTATTAAAAGTACTGAATCTTCCCATTTGTTAAGATTCCACCACCCTGATTTCCAAATGAAGATTAAAACACTGATTTTTCACTTCCAGCTAGTATTAGATCCGCAATGTTGAGAGAGTTTCTTTTGTTTTCAGTATACTTTAAAACTTTTTCGTACTGCTTTTTACCCCTTTTACTGCTTATTAACCAGGGGTTGTCTTCAGCTTCCCTTTTCAACTTCCTTCAGTTTATAACGTTTAATTTATACTAATTGCTGTATAGTACAGTTCCCTCTACATGTTGTATGGTGATCTTGCTTCAGATATTTGCCTTCATTTCATTCTCTCCCAGGACTGTTCTGAAGTTAAGAAGCTGCCCTTCATGTAGATATTGCTCATACAGTGTAATTTCCGGTCTCTAGCCACCCACCAGTTTCCAGTCTAAAAATTAATTTATCATAGCAAGGTCCAAAAAGTAGTTTTTTCCATGCTGGACAACATGCCTTTCAAGTTGGGGAATTATCCATGAATTTTAGAAACTCTCAGAGACGGTTTACTGCTAGATGCATGAGATAAAGTAGCACAGATGCTGAACTGAGTTGGTCCAGATGCTACTATTTTTATTCTTAGATATTGCAGACAAATGTTTAAGAAGTAATTCATCCCATTCTTGGGTTTGATTTGGTGGTTTTTGACACACCCCTGTCAGCATCCCTGGTCTTTGTTAGTCAGTACATCTATTCATATGTTTTTGAGACTTTTTAGTTGTGAGTTACAATTACTAAGTTGGTCTTCCCTCCTTCTGCTCACTGCTTTTACTTACTCTATCTGCTTATGCAGGTTATAATCTGCGTGTGACGCTCTGTTCACGACTCGTCCCACTATCTGCTAATGACCCTGACTACATCTTTTTCTAGTACGACTTTCCTGTTCCCTGCTGCGTTATCCACACACCCAACCACTGTTGTAGAAGAATTCAAAACATTCATTTTCTTCACATTCTTTGTTACATTGATCCAAAATTTGTTTTTATTATACCATATTTGCAGCTGGAACCATGTTTGTATCTTCAGCTGTCTTCCCTGGAGTCATTATACTAATAAGCTCCTGCTGTTTTAGCTAATTTCCAGCCACTCCCCTTACCCTTGAACAAAGCACACTATTCATACAGCTTCTTTTTTCTTAGTATGTGTCCCATTCTTCCACTGAAGCAAAAGTTCAGCTTCAGACTAGAAGCAAAGTCCTGAGAACCCTTCAGATTTTCTGGTCTTTGTAACTTGTAAGTGTGGAAGGATCTCCAAAAGGTTTGTATGGATATTCCTCTAGCCATTCCTCTTGCTTCCTTCTCAAATCCCTGAAGTCTTTCTTTAACCCTCTGACAATAGCTGTAGAGAGTATCAGAGCAGACGCTTTCAGGATGCCTTCACAAACATGTCTGCTTATATAGTGCATTAGTTCTCATTTTTTTTAACATAATAATTTTGGTCATTTCAGTGTCTTTTTGGCTGTTTGCAACCTGACAGGTATCTAATTATATCTTTTTTATCTCTGAGTGTTCTTTAAGCCCATGCTTTGGAAATCCTACAGCATTAAGCATTTTGTTTAGCTAAGAATAGATACATCCCCATAGCTCTAAGTCAATAGCTTAGGAATTTGTTGATCTCAGCCTGTTTCAGTTGAATCATTTTCTGACAACTTTTTCATTCTCCAAAGCTTTCATGCATCTCATGCCATTCTGTGCCAGCATAGAGACCTTTAGTACAATGCTCAATGATAACAAATTAGAAGTAAAGGGACATGGATGCATTAAAACAAATCTTAAATCGTATCTTTGAACTGGAATAGTTCTAGCACTTTTCTAAATCATTTCCCAATTTGTTTGCATCCTTCCAAAATAAAGTTAGTATGCAATGATGAATTTATGATACATATTCCAACCCTAATTATTCTATAATTCTATGATTCTACATAGTTAAAAAATCTCTCTGTGCTTGCTACTTCCATTTGAATTACTCCTATGAGCCATCGCATCAAATTGGGAATTCATATTGACTGATTCTCAGTCCTTCAAAGCTTTCAACCCTTTCAACCACAGGCTGCCCAAGATCCATATCTTATGAGAAAGTCAAATGCAGGGTTAGAGGTGGGTCCGTTTACCAGGTGATTCAGGTAGCCAAAGGGGCATGTCCTTAAAATATATTTACGTTCAAAGAAATTCTCATTCTTTTCCAGCAATCCCCCCTGAAAATATTGATAAAATTAATGACCAGTGGTGATCCATAGGAGAACTGTTGGAGGATCCGTGATAGTTCTTCCCTAGGTGAGGACTGCCTCCTCTGATGATGTATTGGTTATCTGTTTTTCAACCTATTTAATATGTGTTACACTTCAATAGCATTACTTTTTTATATCAGAATCTGGATTTAATCAAATGGCATTTAGAGTCTGCTAGAAAAATGCAGATATTTTTGCCAACCAAATATATTATCATTAAGAAAAGGCAGATCTTATTAACAGGATTCTTCCTTAATGAAGCAGACAAAGGGAAAAACACTTTTGGTGACAATTGGTTGTGTTGCCATCTTCTCATTCTTTGTTGGTTACATCTAACATTATTTTTTTCTATGGCTCTGCCTGGGAGCAACTATTCATTTTAACTTTGGTATGCTGATTTTTTTTCCCACCCTCTTTGAAATTGCCTCAGAATTTTAAGATTTGTTACACGCCTATAATGCACCCTGTATTCTTCAGCGTCGCATGGCATTCATTCAAAGGAAGCCTAGGGTTCAATTCTACAGATGGGTTATCTACTCGATTTGATCATCTGCATTTAAAGACTGCTCTTCATTGAGCACACTTGGGACTTTTTGTTCCACTATTTCAAACTTTTCTGCTAGCAGTCAGGCCAGAGCAGCTTTACCAAATGGACTTATTTTGATCTTGCTATTTGAAATGTGGAGAGCTTTGAATTTTAACCTCGGGCATGGTGCTTGCTGTGATTATGTTGTATTCAGCTCCGCTATATATTTGGAATTCACTTTTTATCTATTTCTTTCCAGTGTCAGAAGCCAATCTGCTGTAGAATATACCAGGGTAGATTTAATTATGCAACTTAGTAAAATCTTTATTTCATTAACAGAGCTTCATCCTTCAGCTGCATTTTGCTATCATAGACCAGTGCCAACACCTTTGCATTGTGTCAGTTCTTTCCAGAGTTTCTGCAAACAAAGATGGTCTCTGCATCATGTTTCCCCTTGCAGCCTCACGTTCAGTTTGGGCATGTGTTTTCAATTGTACGGTTCATTCTTTCAGCACTTATTAGATGCTTGGATTAAGGAAACATGCTTTCTGCTGTGTCTCAAATACCTTTGCAACTTTGAATTTGTCTCTCTCCCATTAAAATTGCGGTGGCCTAGTTATCCTTTATTTTGTCACAGATAGTTTTGTTTAGTCTGTTAGTCTGTTAACATTCATGTGATTTGGCTCTACCACACAGACCGATGACTTAATGAGACAATCATTCAACAAGGAGGTAGTTTCTGCTAATCAGAATTTATTTCTTTAAGAGAGCTGTTTTAGCATGGGTCTTCTTTTTGCTGCTGTGTGTAATACATCCAATTCCCCTTGCATTTATCTCCTTCACTTTAAAAATCTATGCTAACTTTTCCATACTTCTAATTGCTCATTAGTTTTTCATTCTTCTGCTATCTTCTTTGCAGTAATACAATATTGTAGGTAAGAGCATACTAACATTTCTCTCCTGTTGTAGGATTTCCAGTAGTATAATTTTAAAATCCCTTGTGCCGCTCACATTAGGCTTGCCTATAGGCCAATAAAGGTATCTCAGGCTTAACTCTAGCAAAGTCAAGGTACCTACACCCTTGGAAAGCTCTGTCCAGCAATGGCCTAACCCCATATTTTATTTGGCTGCTGCCAGACTACAACCACTGATGCAAACATGATCTCGGGAACAAGTACTAGTACAGCTTGAGAGACTAGGCTGTGCACAACTGACTCTTAGATTTTCTAAGAAAAACCCTCACATGCAGGCAGAAGAGGTATACAGTGTGATTCAGACTGCTCGCAACGAGAAGACACAGCCACACAGCAGCCCAGTACCAGGATGCAAACTCTGCTGCAGGAAAAGGCGTCTATTTGTGCTTGCACCTACTCCTCTCTGCTGCTGGAGAGGGAATCCTGGTGCATAATGCCAGCTTCTGGGCTCGCTGCTGGGACCCAGGGTAATTCTGGAGCTCCTGTCACCTCTTTTTACAGTATGTGAAAGAGTAATTGTAGTAAAATACATAGTATTAAATATCCCTGTTCTGTGAGATGTTTATGGCGGGATCTTTAGAATTATAGTGAGGAAGTATGTGTCTTGCAACCACTCTTACATGCTTCTCAGCAGATACTTTAGAATTTCATCATGATTTTTTAAAACCTAATCAGAATCAGTTCTGTGCAATTTTCATCTCCCTTGAAGAGGCATTGAGTTTGTAGTCCAAATTGTTTGGTCTAGAATAACTTTCTTTTTGTTTCTGACAACATTTGCATTTGAAATGGTTCGCTTTTAATAGCCTATATGCAAACCTCAGCATCACATGTGACAAATTCTGAAGTATTACTGATACATGCAAGAGCTTCCAGATCATCCCTGGAGCTTGCATCTTGGGGAATGATCTGAAGAAATGGCAGCAGCAAACAATTTAAACCAAAATTGGATAAAACGGAACTTAGAAGTGCAACATCTCCCTCTGCAGACACAAGCCTTTTGTAAGGGTAATTAATGATTGTTGTTAATAGCAAGACCTAATTTATAAAGGAGCCAACTTAAGACAATCATGAGGAAATGATAGAAATAATCAGTGGAAATAATAAGGATCAGTTGTGACAAAATTGCAGAACAGCATTCATGGGCTCAGGAGATCTAATGCCTTCTCTTCATTAATCAGAGTAAACATAATGTTACAGATGTTACTTATTCAAAGACTGTTGTGTGTGCATACGAGTATATACAGCACATCTCTGAGAGCAGATGTCAAATTCAGTATATGTAGATTTCCTAAGATTTCCTATTATCTATGTGTAGAGGAGACTGATTATTTTTTTACAGCACAATTCATAAGAACTTAAAAGTTCAGAAAAGCTGTGTTTAAGCTAATATATAGCTCTGGTGGATAAAATAAAACACAGCTTTCGTATTTCAAGTGTTGAGGAAGAACACTTGCTGTTCGCAAAATCTTCCCCAAAATGCAAATTAAATCACAAAGAATTGCTGTAACTAGGTTCAGCTTGTGGAATTCCCACATGGGGAAACTCTCTGAGGTATTACCTGGAAATTATGCAGTCCAGCCTGGAGATACTTAAGCAGTGTGTTACTTACCTGAGTACTGGAGTGAGAGGGGTTCCATTACTCAGAATGCAATGACTTGACATCTCTGAATATGCCAAAAAACCCTCTAAACATGTTTTCCTCTAAACTGTTTGCAGTTAACTGACTTCAGACTTTACAAGTAACCACCACCTACAGCACCTCCTGGACAGATCAACCCTGCTTCCTTGAACTAGCCTAGTAGAAACAGTGCTTCTACTTGCAAGTGCAGTCTCTCTTCACAACTGCCTGCGTTTTACTTGATGGTTGAGTGTGTTTCTTTGCATACCTTTTATATAGAATTTCAGCTCAGTCTCATCATCTTGTAGGCAGTTGAATTAAATCCTTCTCTGCCCCCTCTCACTTATTTCAAGGGGTCTTTAACCAGTTGTGTGCCACAGGACTAGTTGAGAAATCCCATCTGTTCCGCATTATTTGTTCCCATTCTGAGACCCTTCTCCCAGCTCACAGCTTAAGCTCAAGAAAAAATGTTCTTTTCTTCTTGGAAGTCAAGTTGCTGGCCTACAGGTCAAATTTTTTTACAGGCAGCTGTGAAATATATTTTCTAAGAAGCAGAGACCTGCTACATAATTCCCCTTCCCCAATTTGCTTTTTCTCACTTGCTGAAATACGTGGTCACTGATATGAAACAGAGAATCTGCCAATGCATGATGCTCTCTAGCCTTATGCTTCGTATAGGCTGGGCTGATAGCCCTTCCTGTTACAGTGATTGCCTTGCAAGCAATATTTTCCATGATATGATCCTTCTTTGAGTAACTTTCAACTCTGCCAAACTCCATACGAATTTTCTGTTCATGGTGTACACTTCATGGTGAATTTATATTACACACACACATATATTTATGCAGGAAATAAGCTGCCACTTCTAAGAAGGAATATGAAGAAAAACGTGGTGTTCTTCCCATGCTAAAAATTTCTGCTGACCTTTTATTTGGAAAAACATAGGTCATCTCTCCCCTGTCTTGACATCTGGCAGTCTTTATTCATTTGTGGCCTTTATTCAAGGATGCTCCTTTTACCATTCCTTTGAGACGCTCCCCAAACTTACCATCATTCAAGTCTGAAAAAATATATGTCTCTCAAGAGTTCTGTAGGAGTATTTTAAGGATCAGTGGGCTACAAAGCTATCATATCTTCTGTGTTCTCAGTCTTTGACCTGCAGAATTATGACTTTTTCCCTAAGCAGTGACACAAGAAAGTTCCCCCTACCCCAGAACATTCAATAGCTTGGGAATAAGGACGCTAGCGTGAGAAGTATGAGCTAGAGGCTGTAAATCCTGTTAAGGGAACTAAAGCACAGGCACCTATAAACATATATATACATAGATATGAAAGTAGAAAGTTCTTTTTCAGCTAAATTTTGAAATGAGCTATGGCATTTTAGGTGGAGCCAGATCCTGTAGGTATGGCAGAATACATCCCCAACACTTTCCTGACGAAGCCTCTTGGAGGATATGGGGACAGACAGAATTTCTAGTTTCTGTTCTAGTGCTGGAGTTAGATACATGATGAACTTTTCAGAACTGCTGACCTGTGAAAGTTCAGGGATAACAGATGAGATGGTTGGCACCTGGGAAGCTTTACAATAAAAAAGAAAAGCATGTATGGAGTTCAGAGGTTGATAACTTTGCAAAGAGACTTTAAAAACTGCAGTTTCAGAGTTAGTGCTTAGACTCTGACTAACTTTTACTTCAAGAGCCAGAGTCCTTTTTGGATTTGGCCATAAGTCTCCTGAAGATTCTCCCTGCATGGAGTTGATCCCAGGTGGCTTTTCCATCCTGTAGGCTTTTCTACTGCTTAGGCCTCTGTGACACAGAGCTACTGGCTCCACTCTTTCAGCAAAGCCATCTTCAGGGGAAATTATAGTCTTCTGTAATGCCAGTGCCAAAATGCATTCCCAAAGTCATGAATGTTCCCCTGCCCCAGCAGCAGGCTAATCCAAACTTTCAAAGGGCAATTGCTCCATGACCAGGGATCTAGCCCAGGTGTTAGCAAGATCCACCCTGGGGTCTTCCTAATGTGTATGATGGATTTCTACCATCAGCGTAGCAAGCGTCAGAGACTTCTAGGTGGTGTGGAAACAGACACTGTGGGTCCTGCATTGGGAAATACGACGGCAATGTCCATGAATAATTCTGTCTTACTGGCTAAGGTTTGAATGACATGCACCTGAAGAGCACAGTGACCAGTGCAGAGAAAACAAAACACCAGGTACCTGCTCTTTAGGTCAATAACCCCTTTACTGAGTAAGAAAATATTTCTGCTGAAAAAAACAGCACATACATAAGAAAAGGTAGAGAGAAACCAATCTAATTTTTTTTTTTTCCTAACTTTGCTTATTTGACTGCAACTTCAAAGCCATTTCTTTAATATTCTTTAACTCTCTTAGTTTCTAAACATTTTTTTATGGCTCTTTTGTCATTGGTTGTTCCCATTTCCTACATGTTGGTTTCCTTCCTCCACTGCAGTGCTGAAGCTTCTTGGAATGAGAACTGTCTTTTTAATTAGTGTCTATGTGGCATCTAGCACAGCGGGCAACTGAATCTGATCCCAAACACATAATTTATGTACCTTGTTTGGGTCACCTCACATCTGCTCATGTGATTTGTCTGGCCAAATGCATAGGTAGCTTCTGTGCAGTTAGAGACCGATTTGAGTATCAGTCAAGGGGCTAGGTAACACATCAGAGATGATGGATCAAGAGTTCAAAGAAGGTCATAACCCAGAATTGCTGCTGCTGAACCACTTTTGGAAGGCTGATCCTTTAATTGATCCATGAAAGATTGTTGCTTGTACATTTGTTTACTGGGAGGGATCGGGGAAAAATACGAAAAAAACCCTCAACAACAGTGTATTGTGTTCTAATATTGACAGAAGGGACTTTACTTAGGTAGTGAAAAAGTGAAAATGAATTGCAGTAAGTGGAAACTACCAACATGCTTCACTGAATGTCAGAGTGAATAAAGCAAACATACAGTCCTGTGGCTTCAGAAAACAAACAAACAAACAAACAAAAATACTCAGGAATCACACCTGTGAATGTGGCCTTGGATGTGAGGATTTTTTACATAATTGTGAGAGAGAACTGCATCTTTAGCAATAGGGGTTCTCAAAAATAAGACAGAAGGAGTGAGAGAACCAGAGTTACAGTCAGCTATGGAAAGGATTGAAATTTAGGATGAAGTAGTACTTTTTTCCAAGATATGCTGAGAATGTGGTCTGAGACTTCTTTGATATCAGTTAGACATCACTGGAAGTTGTGCTGGTAATGAAATGAAGAGGAAGGTTTTACTGCAACATATGCTAATATGCTACTGGTACACATTAGTATTTGCACACAGTGCCTTCAATGAAGGTCAAGGATGAGAACACCAACCAAAGAATAACTGAACCAGCAGGATTTCAAGGAGTGAAGATGTGAGACATGTTGAGTTTGGGACCGCAGAAGGAAGAAGCGAGATCCATTTTCATGAAGGCATGAAAAATTTGATCTAACTGAGGTCAGTGGAAATGTTTCTGTTGACTGGTCCCTGGTCCAGTGGTGTAGGGTGTAATAAATATGGTCAGTATGAGCTGCAAGCCAAATACACACCAAAACATAATGGTGAATGAAAAGACCTATTAGAGGTTTTACTATTGGTAGGTACTGCTGCCAAATTAAGGTGAACATTTCATCCCTGCACTTTCCACCCCTGTGGTGTTCATTTAAAGGTGTATAGCTCTTCTTGTTACCAGACATACACTAAGAGCTGTGCATATGAATTCTCAAAGTGTTTTTTGGCTTTCACATAGTGACGTGGTTGTGATATTCAACAGCAAGAGTGATGCACTTCAGCATGAAAGGAGAATGACATCTGGCTATGAAGTGATGATGTAGATATTTTCCTGATGATTATTTAATCAAACAGGAGAACTGAGAGTGTCAAACAAGTACCAGCAATTTATCAAGAGCCAGTTGTACAAGGAAGCACTCTCTGAATCATCAGTGTGATAATTACCACTGACATTTCCCCAAGGGGAACTGCATTTTTAATTGTTACAAATATAATCACACTTCGATGGAGAAGTGGGAACAGAATCCTTTCAAGGCCATTTCTGGAAATTGAAATGTCTAAAGTTTCCATGTGGAAAAAAAAAGCACAATTACAAATTATTTGGTACACCAGAATAAATATGTCTTTGCAAAGGTTAACTAAAATACCAGCTACTGCACTCTAATTTCCAGAAGAAAATATATTTAATAAGGGTCTCTGGGTTAAATCTTGGCCCTACTTTAACTGCAGTTTCCTTAGCTGTGCTGGAGTTGACTGAGTTTTGGTTATGAGGGGAAGAAGGGCTGCATGGTCCTGCTGTGTGAGCATGAGCTGTCTCCAGCTCTGCCACTCCTGCCTGTGGCTGCAGAGGTAATCTTCATGGTAACCTAAGGAAGGGCTGCCTGAGTAAGATCCCTAAGTAATGCCTCTCGGGGCAAAATATGACTCACCACTCACAGTGAATGGGCTGTGGGCAGCACCTCTCAGGCTGTCCCAGAACACAGCCAAAGGGAACACAAAAGATAATCCTATCCCGTGGCAGCCCCAAGGTGTCTAGTCATACAACCACTCTAAAGTGTTTTATTTCAAGATGCAGATCAGAATGAATTGGCTATGTTTTGCCTCATCTCAGCTTCCTGTTACAAACTAAAGCCTTTAATTACTGGTCTTCCCCATTTCAACCTGGCAGGTGTGAAAATTGTGTGTTTTCTCTCAACCCAACCTTAGTGAAAGTCTTCAGTGCAGACACTAAATTTTTAGGCGATAAGGCTGGCTTTATCTTGTAGCCTGCTGAAATGAACTGAGCGAATAAGGTACTTTCACTACTTGCCAACTACCGCATTGCATTTAATATTTAAGGCAGCACTGCTGGCCTGAGAATAAGAGAGTAAGTTCTGTAAGAAGATTGTCTTTTACTGAACCAGCCTATATGGCTGGGGAAAAAAGATATTTTTTTGTCAGAGTAGCAAATCTTTCATTCTGCCAGCTGAAGTAATTCACAAAAATCTCTTGAATTAAAAATTATATTAGGGGTTTTAGCTTCTCTGCTAACACAGAACAGCAATACTGGGTAGGAGAGAGATATTTCCTTCCCCTGTGCCATGTACTCTGTCATCGCAATTGTGGGCTGCTCAGCCCCTCCATTTCCGCTTCCACTTAAAACAGATGCCTGTCCCTGTAGCATGCAGGTAGTAGGTAAGCTGTTTTAGCTAAACTGTGATTTACAGGAAATTGCAGTCTTGCTATTCAGAGTTGTTGATTTAGCAAGCAGAGGGTGAACACCAGCAGATAATACAATCTAATGACTGATCTACACAATTTAGGATTTCAGCCTGCAAATTTATGAGAAAAAAAAAAAAAATCATCAAACCCCAAACGGTTTGGCTGAGAAATATTTGGTTCTACACTTTTTCCATTAAGGACCTTAGCCTTTCTTCAATTGAAATCAATGGAAATTCAACTCTAGGTTAAGCAGACGCCACTCAGTAACACTATCAGAGCTATGCCAATTTAGCTTGGGCTGCATTTATTTTGTTAGATTACAAAGTTCTCCTCCCCTTTATAGCTAAATCAAAAGGGATGGTTTTATCCTGTGTGAAAAAAGAAAATGCACAGAGAAGAGAATCAAACTGGAGCAAAATGTAAAAAAATACACTAGCTAATCACTTCCTTAAGTGGTTAAAAATGGAAGAAACAGTATATTCCAAGAATTATGAATAGCTTAAAAGAGTAAACTGATTACAGCAAAAGCTTTTGAGATTTCATGCAAGTGAACATGATAGAAAATTTAAAAAAAAAAAACCCCACCAGAACTTAAGCAGATTTTACTCTGATGGTGCATACAATGGGAGATTGAAATGTAAATAATCGATTTACTTTTTTTTGCATATCCACTTTTTGTGTGTATGCGCCATCTTGGAAACTGCACATTTGTACACGGCATTTTCTGGGAAAACAAAACCTCAAACAAAAAAAAAAAATCCCCAACAAAACCTAACGAACAAAAAGCCCAACCCAAAACCGGCACCCTCCCCCCCCCCCCCGGCCCAAGCCCCAACAAACCAATTTCTTCTTTTAATGGGGCTTTTTAATTCCTATGAATAGGAATTAACCTTCCTGCATATCTGCTTT